>WWET01004881.1:96657-108557 GCA_011038615.1 Limnodynastes dumerilii
ACTCTTTCTGTAGGACACTGAATGGGAGACATCAGCTCCATTGTCTGATCTCTGCAGGAAGCCAACAGCTGCTTATTGGTAGGTAAACAAGGCTTTAATGATTTCTGAAGCCCTATTTAACTTTCCCAAGCAGGTGGGCCCACCATGAATGCAATTTCCCACCAATTATGACAAGCTTTTACCCATTTTTGTGAAAGGTTTAATTGGGTACAACTGCCACTTAATTTATTAACGTGAGCCTGTGTGCACCTTTATTCACATATTTAGGCCCACTCATTTCTTAAAGCTCCCTTGGCTGGAGGACTGTAAATCACCGCCTCTGGTCTTGTGACTTCACCTTTCTAACATTATACCAGACTCTGCACATCTAAGCAGGTCCAAAAATCATAAAATATACTTTAAAGGAAAAAAAAAGCTTTTAACTGTTTTGGCTCCAGTGTGGGCTTTTGTATTTATATTGTTTTACAGTTATATATTGTGTATTTCTTGTTCTTTGTTACTTAGTTCATATGATATTACAGCAAAAAATGCTTTGGCGCCCATCCCCAACCACCAATAACAAAATATGTATGCATTCTGCCATTCATTTTCATTCCCTTGTATGTACCCAGCTATCCATTTCTGCCCCTTCTATGTGTGTCCTTCCTCCATTTCTGCCCCTTCTATGTGCTCAGCTTCCATTTCTACCCCTTGTATGTGTCCAGCTTCCATTTCTGCCCCTTCCATGTGTCCAGCTTCCATTTCTACCCCTTGTATGTGTCCAGGTTCAATTTCTACCCCTTGTATGTGTCCAGCTTCTATTTATGCCCCTTCCATGTGTCCAGCTTTCATTTCTACCCCTTCTATGTGTCCAGCTTCCATTTCTACCCCTTGTATGTGTCCAGCTTCCATTTCTGCCCCTTCCATTTGTCCAGCTTCCATTTCTTCCCCTTGTATGTGTCCAGCTTCCATTTCTGCCCCTTCCATGTGTCCAGCTTCCATTTCTACCCCTTGTATGTGTCCAGCTTCCATTTCTGCCCCTTCCATGTGTCCAGCTTCCATTTCTACCCCTTGTATGTGTCCAGCTTCCATTTCTGCCCCTTCCATGTGTCCAGCTTCCATTTCTACCCCTTGTATGTGTCCAGCTTCCATTTCTGCCCCTTCCATGTGTCCAGCTTCCATTTCTACCCCTTGTATGTGTCCAGCTTCCATTTCTGCCCCTTCCATGTGTCCAGCTTCCATTTCTACCCCTTGTATGTGTCCAGCTTCCATTTCTGCCCCTTCCATGTGTCCAGCTTCCATTTCTACCCCTTGTATGTGTCCAGCTTCCATTTCTGCCCCTTCCATGTGTCCAGCTTCCATTTCTACCCCTTGTATGTGTCCAGCTTCCATTTCTGCCCCTTCCATGTGTCCAGCTTCCATTTCTACCCCTTGTATGTGTCCAGCCACTCAATTCTGCCCCATGTAAGTGTACATGGGTCCATGACCTGTACCACAAAACATACCAAGAAAGGCTAGAGGAACTAAACATGTATAGCCTTGGAGCAGAGAAGGGAGAGCGGGGATATAATAGCAGCTTTCAAATCTATCAAGGGTTGTCGGCTAGAGAAGGGGGCATTTTCGAAGGAAGAGGTGTAATAGAACACAGTGGCATGCATATAAACAAGAGGGTGGTAGATTCAGTGGAAATGTGTGGAACAACCAGCCCTATAACGAGACCCGGGTTACAATGCAGATTAGTGCCTTCTCTATGTAAGTGCCTCTCTTTTTGTCTGATTGGTTGCTATAGGCAACATCTCCACTTTTCCAAACCCGCAGCTTAGTAAATCTGGCCCTTAGTGTAAAAAAGGTTTGGAACCTCTGAATCAGGAAAATGTTGTGGTTGAAGAGCTTGCGATGATTATATTAAATATATAGAACTGGCTGCAAGACTGAAAGAAAAAAAGGTGTTTTAAATGATACATCATATTAATGGTGGGATCTGTCAGAATAAGAAAGGTTTAACTAATTTTCCTATTACTAAAAACAAATTATATTCTGTCACTAACTGAAGAAACACTTCAAGTGCTGTGCAGAAGCATGGAGCTCTCTTGTGCACAGAGAACGTTACCTCAGAAAGCATGGAATACTGCCCTCTTCTGGCCATCGTGATTGTCAGCAGGTCATAAATTGCAGATACATTTTTCAGGCTCAAAGCTCGATCTTCTTTCTGGTCTGGGGCTTGGCTGATGACAGCATCTCTGTTCGCCTGTTATGATAGAGTCAGAATACCTGTTAATCAGTTATATAAGAATCCCCCATGTAATTGAAAAACATAAAGTGATAGCTACAGCGGTACAAATGCTAAATAAAATGGTGTTCATCCAGTTTGCATAGCGTTATCGCAGCGTAATTTCATACTGCACATGCTCAAAAATGATGAACACGTCATCCCAGCTGATTTAGACCCAAATGTAACTTAAGCTGTGGCGGCTTGCGTTCTTAAAGGCACTTCGAGAGATGGGAAGGTGTGGAGGCTCATCGTCAATGGTCAGTGAGGGGGACGATCGCACAATATCCGGTGATCCAGAAATAAGCCAGTAAGTCCAGGAGGCTGACACTCCATGGCCTTCAAAACCTTGTATTAGAAATTCATCATTCAAACACAACACTTTTTTTTTACTTCATTTTTGATATTGCTTTACAGCATCCACACCACGACTATAGTGCACACACAATTCATAAACTCCATCTACAGTATATACATTACAGTATATTATCCTGCACTTGTGCAATGTGTATGGTCAGGATCCTGCATTGAGTGTAGCTGCCTGGTGCTTGCATAGTCATCCAGAGGTACTGCTGCATGTGCCCAGGGCCGATGTGTTTAGCGATCTCAAAGTTTGTGCCTTCCTACGGAGGGGAGAGAGGGGTACACAGGGGATTGGCTTCACTGCCTCAGCCTGCCTGTCATACAGACAGTGTGACAGGCGCTGCAGCTCATAATGAGATAGTGTGACAGTTGCTGCAGTGCAGAAATAATGGATTGCTTATTGCTGTTTAACCTACCTGTGGAGCCTTATCACTGGCTCAGCAAGCGCCTTACAGTGTTCAACAGCAATAGCCAATCCCCTATTACTGTGCTGTCTGTATGACAGGCAAGCTGAGGCAGCACAGCTCATGATGAGGTCATTGGCTGCCTCGGCCTGCCTGTCATACAGACAGTGTGACAGACGCTGCAGCTCATAATAAGATCAGCGCTGCAGAGCGCCTCTCCAGCTCAGCACCGACCTGCAGCGCATCCCCTCCCCCACCTTTGACCGCATTGCGCTGGGCCTGACGGTGCCTTTGACATGCACGGTGTGCACCTCTACATAGATAAGTCCCCAGATCATCTTCCATGCACAGGCCTCTATGTGTACAGCGTGCAGGGAATGCGGCCTCTATGTGACAGTGTGCAGGGAATGTGGCCTCTATGTGTACAGCTTGCAGGGAATGCGGCCTCTATGTGTACAGTGTGCAGGAAAGCGGCCTCTATGTGTACAGCTTTCAGGGAATGCGGCTTCTGTGTACAGCGTGCAGGAAATGCGGCCTCTACGTGTACAGCGTGCAGGGAATGCGGCCTCTATGTGTACAGCGTGCAGGGAATGTGGCCTCTATGTGTACAGCATGCAGGGAATGCGGCCTCTATGTGTACAGCGTGCAGGGAATGCGGCCTCTGTGTACAGCGTGCAGGGATTGGGACCTCTGTGAATTTATGTTGAGGATAACAGAAACAATTATTATTATGTTATTGATAATGGATTACACAGAAGTAATATATACATTACGGGAAATCTATTTAGCAAAACTCACAGGACTTAATGTAAAAGCCAATAATTAATTCTATATATATTGATATCACCCTAAGACTGTTTGGGGGTCTATTTTCATTAAGGGAAAGGAGCGGAACCAGACTTGTTAAATATGTTATTTATAAATGATAGACGCATCTTATAGCTCACTACAGAGGAATTTTACACTGGATTACATAAATTACATATTACAAGCAATCCCTACAGACGGTGCAAGCTATGCTGTAATTCTTTACCCTGGCCCAGTGTTGCCACAAGGCAGGTTTAGGCAGCTGCCTGGCTTGTTAGGACAGCACGGAGGTGCTCATGGACCCTAGCGCTAACACACCCATTGTGGCTCAGCTTATCCCCTGCAGCGGCCCTTAGGGGAGAAAGAGCAGAGTGTCATCAAGGCCATCCCCATCCTTAGCAATGTTATGGATCACAGCATTGATAGGCAGGGGCGGGACTTAAGGAAGTGATTTGCATGAAATCATATCATCTAGCTCTGCCCCCGCTGACTCGTAATACTGTGACCCATAGAATTGCTAAGGATGGGGCAGGGCTTCATAGGACTATTTTTGGTCATCGAGCCCCACTGGGGCCAATGGCAGGGGATTGCCTGCTCTCCTGGGATTCTGGGAGTGATGCCCGAATTCTAACAAAAGGAAAAATTACAAGTATATATTTAAACATAAGAAGCCGAATAAGAGTTATTCAGCCTCTGGACAAATATATATGGAGCAATGGATGTGGTTCGCCACTGAGAACGACCCTTTTTCGAAAGGGCAATTTTCAATAGCACATTTTCGAAGATGGACCTAAAGTGAAACTTCCTGCCCCGCCGCAGACAGATAAGCTCCGATCTGTATTTCCCCAACCACACCCCATAAATCTCACCCTAACCCTTTCTTCCCCGCAGCCTGACCCTAACCTTCCCCTTATGTGATCCGTCCCCTAACTCTTCCCTCCCTGCAGCATAACCCTAAGTCTCTCCTTCTCCCATCCATCCGCTCCCCATAGCCTAACCCTAAGTCTCCCCTTCTCCCATCCATCCCCTTCTAGACTACCCTGCTACACTACATCCCATCCCCTGCCCTAACCTATCCGGTTCTCGGGAACTGCCGGGTCAGTGACGTGAATTTCTGAATGGGGACATTTTTGCAATACACACAGCCAAACCCTTTAGTTGTCAGCAGAAGGGGTATATGGACACACAAGGACAAGAAACTGAGGTTGGACACAAAATGGAGGCTAGACACACATACAAGGTGCAGAAGTGGAGGTTCGACACATACACAAGGAGCAGAAATGGATGGCTGGATACATATTCAAAAGACCAGAAGTGGATGGCTGGGCACATATTCCAGGGGTAGAAATGGGCCCTGGACACATACAAGAGGCATAAAAGGATATCTGGGCACATACACGGGGAAGAAATTGATAGTTGGATACATACAAGGGCAAAAATGGATGGCTGGAGACATGCAAAGGCCACAAAGAATGGCTGGAGGCATACAGGAGCAGGAAAGTGTGTATTGTATGGCAGTAGCTAAGCTATTATAGGGTAGTAATTAAGATGTAGTTTCTATTACATACATAACCTCTGTATGGTGGTCACTAGTATATATTCTGTGTTGTACGTATATCAGTGGGATACTTTCTGGGTTACTATAACTGTGATATAATGGTATAATACATGCTTGTCACACGGAGCTGGTGAAGCAGTCTGTGGATACAGCTAATGCCATAGTATATATGCATTGTACAGTGTTACAACTATCTTCTGATCCTTATGTGATGACCCCAACCTCAATATTCCCCTAGTGCCCCCATGGCCCAGTCGGGTGTGGGTCCCCGCATAGAAAATCTGATTTTCGAAAAATCAGATACCTCCCTCGATGAGGCATAGCAATCGATCCACGGAGCACTGAAAGCTCTGTTCTGCTAAATTGTAAGAAAAAAATAGTCCTTTCCCTAATGCTAACCCTAACCCTCCCCTCTTACTACGCTAACCCTCCTTTCCTGGCAGCCTGACCCTAACCCTCCCTCCTCTGCAGCCTGACCCTAACCCTCCCTCCCCTGCAGCCTGACCTTAACATTGTACACTGTGTACACAGTACACACTGTACCATCTCCCCTAAAATATGCAGTGTGCATAAGTGGATAGTAGTTTCACTATCAGGGCTAGATTTCCATATAGATATGTTGTCCGTAGCAACAAATCAGATTTTAGGTGACATTCTTATAGACACTACAACTACAGTCAAATGTTCCCCTCCACTCTCCTATCTGTTTCGAACTGGCTGGGATTTCAAATTCATATGCCTCAAGGAGGCATAGCAATCGATCCACGGAGCACCGAGCTTTCGGTGTTATGAAAAGTAAGTAAAAAAAAGTCCCCCACTCCTTTCCCTAATTCTAACCCTAACCCTCGCCTCTCATTACCCTAACCCTACCCCTAACCCTCCTTTCCTGGTAGTCTGACCCTAACCCTCCATCTCCCACAGCCTGACCTTAACCCTCTCTCTCCCGCAGCCTGACCCTAACCCCCCTCCCCTGCAGCCTGACCATAACCCTCCCTCCCCTGCAGCCTGACCCTAACCCTCCCTCCCCTGCAGTCTGACCCTAACCCTCTCTACCCCGCACAGATAGTTTACTCACCTGTTCCTGGTCTGGCGACAGCAGCAGTGTAGGGATATCGCAGACGGCGGAAGGATAACGGTAATTGGGAAAGTGAATGGGTCAAATATGCTGAACGGCCCTCTCACCCATTCATTAAAAAAAAAGTAGAAAGCGGTAAGTATTCGAAAATGGGACATTCCAAAAGGAGCTTTTGGATGTCCCATTTTCGGCAATAAGATTTTCGTACCAGAGAGTGTAACCGGGACCGGTCTGACGCTGCCTGTAGACCAAATCTTTGTCCATGATAGACACAGCTGCATCTATCATCAGTTCAGTCTAAGCGCGGACTATGTACCCTCACTAGACCACCAGGGTGGCCGCCAAAAAACACCTGATGGCTGTGCGGCCTCCGATACACTGAATCACCAATGAAATATTGTTAACCCTAAGGACGAGCCGTTAACTTACGGGCCGCTGCTGTGCTCTTTCCCCCCAGGCTAAAATCTGGGGCTAGATCCAGATCCAACAGGATACTTATGCAGACAGTTTGTGTAAGTGCCCTGTGTGTTCCTACTGCACACGCGTGTGGAGGCCTGTTACACACGGAACACAGCACCGTAGATTGTTTTCCATGCCTCTGATTGCAGGGTGCGACCATCTGCAGGCGTACACGCAGGAGCGGGGGAATGTATGCATGTAGCTTGGCAGAGCGCTTACGTACAATTCTGCTTTACATATCGGCCCTGTTTCACGGGTGTGTAAGATTAAAGGCACTGTAGCAGTCAGAGCACAAAAGGTTTGTGTGTGAGGGAAGAGTATTACCTTCGCATGCACGGACTTCAGGATTGCACACTTGTGCAGCCACTCTGTGTGAATGCGTTGCGAGTTTCCAGTCCGAATGGCTGCTTTTAGAAATAGAGACATTTATGAATGGTTGAGTGCGCCGATCGGCATACTCGGACATTCATTTTGGCAACAGACCCACCGCTTCTGACAGCTCCGGAGACTTGTAAAGGAGGGGAAGGGGAGGTTAGGGTTAGGCTCTTTTTGGAAGGGAGGGTTAGGGTTAGGGCCATAAAAGGTGAAGATTAGGGTCAGGCTGCAGGGAGGGGGTCTCAGGGTTAGGCTATAGAGAAGAGAGGATAAAGGTCAGGCTAGGGCGAAGGGAGGGTTATGGTCAGGCTGCGGGGAAGGGGGGGTTATTGTTAGGCTGCAGGGAAGGGAGGGTTAGGGTCAGGCTGCGGGGAAGGGGGGGTTACTGTTAGGCTGCGGGGAAGGGAGGGTTAGGGTTAGAATTAGTAAAAGGGTAGTCTCTTTTTTTTTACTTACCTATGGGACCACCGTATTCGGTGCTCTGTGGATCGATTACTATGCCTCATCAAGGCATAAGCAATTGATATCCCAGTCAGTTCGGAACTGGCTAGGAGAGAACGGCCCTATCGAAATATATATTTCATAACGACATAAAACTAAAATTTAACTCTGTTTTATGATCATAAAAAATCCTTGTATATATAGTACCAAAATGACTGAACAATTGTTTTCAGAATAACTGTATTTGTAGCGATCATGTATAAACCCGGACGGGAGGAAAGAAAAACCTTTTCTTCGTTCACACGTCTTCTGCGTGAGAGAGCGATTACTCAGTGTGACACGACATTTGGTGAGCTATTACTGGTCATAAGACACTCTAAGCAATGATAAGAGCAAAAAATTATACATGGCAAACATATGTGGTTATAAATATATCTCCAAGGTGACGATTCTGCCAGGAAGATCTCGTGTTCATTGGGGAAATAACTGACAATCTTTGTTGCTGCACCATATTGTGTGATACTTACTAATGTCACACTTCCTATTACCGCTCTGAATTGTGAGAACATTTGCAGGGAATACAATCATAGTCATTTTACGACTGCAATCTATGGGGCTAATTCAGATCCGTGAGAAATTTGGTCGCCATATGCATATTTTCAGAAAGCCGTCACAGCTCCTGACACGCATCGACGTCATTGGTACCATTGAGCCTACCGTCCAAAATCTGCTGATCTTCTATGGCCTTTAATCAGACTGCAGCCCCCTCTTTCACACTATGAAGGTTTAAACCTGTGTGAGAATCGGTGCTAATCCATCGGAACAGATTCTGAGGGTGTGGAATGCGCTCCCGACTGTTGGAATGCTGACAATTAACCTGTCGCAGGTGTGGTTTACCAGTACAATGTTCTGTTTTGTATTGTGCGGCAGCTGCCAGAAGTCTCCATCATTTACAACGACGGGGATGCAAATCCCGAAAAAGAGTGATCCACCTACAGGTAAGAACTTGCATCCTAGCCCTACCTTAACCCTACTCTAACCCTAACCCTCCGTTTCCCACAGCCAAACCCTCCCCTTCTCCTTCAACGCTAACCCCCCAAGCTTTGCAGCCTAACCCTAACCTTCTTCTTCAGCCCTAACCCTAACCTTCCATGTCTTGTAGGCTAGCCCTAACCTTCCCTAGAAGCCCTAACCCTACCTTCTTGAAGCCTAAGCCTAACCCTCCCTTCTGGATCCTTAACCCTAACCTGAGCCCACCGCAGCCCCCAAATCCTGTTGCTATTGGGAACGGGTAGAAATAGATACCCGTTCCCGATAGCAATAATACAGCGTCATTCAGCTGGCAGATGTATCTTTGTTGGAACTCGTCTGGCCAGACCGGCGACCGCATCCCACCTGTTGGCACTAAGGAGTCGTTATCGCGAGACCTGTCAGATAGACTTTTGTACTGCTGATGGGAATAGAAGAAAAGAAGAGTAGAAGAGAAGAAAGAAGAGGCAGAAGAGAGCAAAGAAGATGATGAGACGGAGGGACAGGACGGAACAGAAGACAGACAGAGCTGCCAACAAAACGCTCCGATAACCAGAGAAACAGTGAAGTGTGTAAATACTCCTTGATAATCCAACCATGCTAAAACATTGGCAATGCGTCGATCGTATTGTTTATTCACACAATGCAATTATCAAGGAGTTCAGTGGATTATCGTCGCCCCAATAATTTTAATGCGTATACATGTTTAATCAGATCCTGTTTGCACAATAGATAAAAACATTGCTTCTGAATGTGTCTTAATCCATCATCTGCATAAAATGACATTGGAGGTGGACAGTCTTTAGTCCAAGTTGACTACGAGAAACACTGACTCGGTATGGGAGTCAAAGGGGTTGTTGGTCCACAGAAGCTCCTTTAAGGGATGCCTCTAGTTGCATATAAATGGGGCCTCTAGTTGTGTTTAGCTCCCAATTTAAAAACCATATGCTATACGATTCAATATGGGGACTCTCAGTGTTAGAGTTAGGACAGTCTCAGTAGAAAAGCCTTGAAAGTATCAGGCAGATACTATAAACGTGTCTAACCAATATTTCTACATTATATTTTACAGATAAGTTAGTTAATGGTTTACAGGCAGCTTTCTTTCTTTTCCTTGTTTCTGTGCAAATTACCTCTAACGCACACATCGCGCAAATTGTCTTTCACGCACATGTTTGTATTAACCTATAAACTGATTTGCGTAACCACTATTTTGTGTACCTCTGTATGACAGTCGTCAGTTGTAAAATATGGACCAAATAACAGAAGCAGGGTCAATACTGACAGTTAAACATATGGACAAACACCAATCCTGTAATTCCATGGTCACATGATTTCTATGGACGAATAATAGAAGCAGAGTCAATACTGGCAGTTAAACATATGGACAAACACCAATCCGGTAATTCCATGGTCACATGATTTCTATGGACCAATAACAGAAGGAGGGTCAATACTGACAGTTAAACATATGGACAAATACCAATCTGGTAATTCCATGGTCACATGATTTCAATTAACCAATAATAGGAGCAGGGTCAATACTGACAGTTAAACATGTGGACAAACACCAATCCGGTAATTCCATGGTCACATGATTTCTATGGACCAATAACAGAAGCAGGGTCAATACTGACAGTTAAACATGTGGACAAACATCAATCCGGTAATTCCATAGTCACATGATCACTGTTTGTACATCCCAATGTGGAAACATTGATTCCATGACAATAGCTTGTAAGATAACCAGTATTTGTTAATTATGACATATTACCACATGTTAGACCTATTATTATCAAACAATAGATACTGGAATGTATGGCATGTTACAATTGTAGAATATGATACATAAATAAAAAAAAGTAACAAGATAAAAATATAAAATCTGCCTAAACACAATAACTACCTCATACAGCAGTAAATGTACATATATGTTATATTTAAACTTATGAAAGTAATCATCTTATAAGTGTAACCTTTGGGGTTCATAGTAATGAGGTCAATGTGACTGTGAAGAATCTTAGAAACATATTTTACTTACTATTTTGCCAATTATTTTATCATAAAACACTCAAGCACTCAACAGAAATACAAATGACTTTCAATTCATTTCAGAGTGCACATATTGGTTTTCCAGCAGTGCGATGGAGGGTCACACGCTGGATATTAGTATTCCACTTTGTCCAACCGTTTTGAAGACATAAAAAAAGTTCAATGTATCTCTGCAAGAGGCTTTTTTTCTTCTATTATTTGTAATCATGGTCAATTAGAATCCTACATCACGTTCTCACAATTCTAGAACTGACAATAACAAGAAATTCCATCAGTACATTACTGGTGCCCTCTCTATCCCACACACTCACAGACGCTACAAAAGATTAGCAGGGCCTAGCGAGTACAGTATATTATCCTGCTCCATTACTCGTAGCGCTGTGGTCTAAACCAAACTCATTTCCGTTCAACACAACAGGCTGACATGTCCTGAACATCCACCAGGGGATCACTTATCCAAGTACGAGTATACGCAATTATGCAAAATATCCTTTTTATTATCATTTACAAAAGATCATTTCAAGTGCTAGATAATGGATGGATTGTGTGCACCGCCACAAACGTACATGTTAGATATACACACCACCGACAGCTAATGGTCATCTCTGTATTTTAGAATAAGCCCCTATTTAGAAAATCCTGCAGCAGAACCGCCGCTGGATCCGACACCGGACCCGACGTCTATCGTCGCTTCAACTACTGGACAGGTTAGTGCATGGGAGGGAATATATTATAGTAGGGTAGTTTTAGGGTTAGGCAGCGGGGAGGTGATGGAGCCAAGAAGGGGAGTCTTAGGGTTAGGCTGCGGGGAACGGAGTCTTAGGGTTAAACGGCGGGGATGGGAGTCTTAGGGTTAGGCTGCAGGGAAGGGGGAATCTTAGGGTTAGGCTGTGGGGAGGTGATGGAGCCTAGAAGGGGAGTCTTAGGGTTAGGCTGCGAGGAAGGGAGTCTTAGTGTTAGATTGTGAGGAGGTGATGGAGCCTAGAAGAGGAGACTTAGGGTTAGGCTGCAGGGAAGGGAGTCTTAGGGTTAGGCTGTAGGGTAGGGAGTCTTAGGGTTAGGCTGCAGAGAAGGGAGGCTTCGGGGTAG
>WWET01004882.1:7738-18188 GCA_011038615.1 Limnodynastes dumerilii
CCTTCCCCCACTACTCCCTCCCCCGCCACCCGCAAGCGCTGAAAGTAAATAAATAAAAAATGGCCCACCCAGGCATGCTGCCGCTAGTAGAACTACTTCTGCAAGCATGCCCATAAATGACAAGGCATGCTTGCGGTAGTAGCAATACTGTCGGCAGCATTCCCTGCCCCAAAAAGCGTTAGATACCCATGCCATTTAAAAAAATATATATATACTGTGCCCTTCCAAAAAAACAAATATTTAAACATCTAAAAGTGCCCCCCTATGTTAAATACTAAAATAATGCAAATACCCCGTCCCTTTCATAAAAAAAAAATTACAGTGCCCACATAAAAAAAAAAATTCGCGACATATGCCCCTTCAAAATATATATATATTTTTTAAAAAGCCATGTCCTTGTCCCCTTCTTTAAAAAAAAATTCAGTTCTGTATTTATTTATTTTCAGCGCTTGCAGGTGGCGGGGCAGGCAGGGGAAGGGGTTTTTATTTTTAATAATAAAACAAAAGGCCGTACGGTTGGAGCAATTAAGGCTCTGACTGCTTTTTTGGGGGGAGAAATACGGCCAATTCAGAGGTGCGTATCTACTGAAACACGCACCTCTGAATAGCACATTTTAGCGGTTGTGACTTCCGCATCTGCTAAAACTCTGAATCAGGGCCACTGTCTATTAAAATAGTCCTGTTTCCTTGAATCAAACAATAATCCACATACTTAACTCATTAATTTATTAGAAATTGTGTCCAGATTAGTAATAGAATGTTAATAGCACTCTGGTATCTTTAGAGAATTGCTGTAAAACAAAACACAAGATTTAGCATTTCAAAATAATATCAAACATCATCATGGTGTGGCTTTAGAATTAAATAAGTATGCATACACTTGTAATATATTATAAGCATCAATAAAATACTTGGTCACACTATCGTAAATAATTCTATTCTGAAAAGGATGCTTCATAATTTCAAGCTGGTTGTAATTTGAGCACACAATGAGCTCAAGGTTTATACGATTTAGGGGATGGGTTTGTAACTGTATCCTCTATCCTCTACCATCCCTCTTCAAAACTACTTAAACTACAACTAATACAACTAATACTTTTCACATGTGATACAAGGAATAGCTATCTTTAGGTGTGGCTCTTAATTAACTTTAATATTTAATTATCATAAATCCTAGACAGTGTCTGATTATTAGATTTCTTAAATGAACAATCAATAATCTATACTTTAAATATTCATTTTTCTTATCAATATTAACATTAGGAGTAACAATTATCTTCTTTAACAACAAAAGTGTTATCCTCCATTCTGAGGTTGCAAAAACAAACATTCCCTCTTGTTTTTTTTCTGCTGACTTATTAGTCTTTTGTTTAAATGAAAAAAAATATTATTAGTAATTATTAGTCTGATTAAATTAATTATGATACACAAACAACAAACTGTTATTTACAAACATTACAGCAATACAAAATAAAAACCTTTAAACTGGTTTTATAACTATTATTGCAAGCGCTCAATTATTGGTCACAAATTCTCTGATAGTCACTCCAGTTATTTTTGTACTGTAATAATTCTTCATCTATTTTACTGCTGCTACAGGCTTTAGAATGGAGATGAAATTCTCCCTGTTGTGTTTTTTAAAACTGATTGTTTCAAAATTACCTAGACCAGATTTAAATAACTGTAAAACAGTCTCTTTAACTTTCTAATGGTTTGCAGTATTCTGCTTCAGCCTATCACAATGCCAAATAATATTTCACAATTCTGTTTTCTGACTTAATTTTTCAATTTCCGTTTGCACATTATCCAAAACATTTGATTCTTATCAAATAGTTCTGCAATTGAGAACTACTTTTCATAAATAATAATTTTTTTTGCCCAAGCATAGACATAACACAGGCTATTTATTTGCAATACAGGTGTACATCTTGCAATAGAGAAGAATATTATAGCTTACCTTTTTTCATAAAACATCTGCCCAGCATTGCAATCATATAACCTCCAAATTCTCCACAAACTCTGTATTTGAGATATCTCAGCAGTGCCTCCACTTGAAGAATAAAAAATTTAATTTCCACATCTAAAAAACTTAAAGTATATAAAATAGTTAATAAAAATGTACTAAATAAATGCAAGTGCTGTGATAATGTTATCACCAAATTTCAATCCTAAAATCTTCCTTCTTAGAAACAGTATTTTAACGTTTATATACAATACAAAAGTAAGCTGACTTCCACATATATCCACATGTCATATATCAATTGGTTAAGGTAACAAATAGGTGTTCCATGGTCCTTGAGGTTCCTGAAATTTCAAATGGTCAAACTCCCAAAATTCCTTTAGTCAAGGAAAGACTTGAAACAGTCCTTTGGATTTCCTCTTTGTCCATGATAGTGGGCAATTTTTAAACTGTTACACACACAGTATGGGTTGTTAAAGACACACCTGCGCTGCTGTCTAATTCCTGCAGCTTCGTAACAGACACTCAGTGGAATCCTAACCACACAAATTTTAGGTTATACAAAGAAAAGTTTTTGTCTGTTTTATATAAGCGCTGGAAACCAGAGAAATCATTCTGTGTTGCATAAATCTTACATACCCATATACCAAAATCTATGAATATATAAATGCAAAGTAATGAAAAAATGTTTTTAGTTCTACTGGGTTCTCAATCAGTTATAAATTATAAACACATAGATCTCTGTTCAGTCAGGTAAATACTTGTCCGTTCTTTGGAATGTACTCACGATAGAGATAATTTTTTCTTTTTCAATGTCCAGACTTTTTTTGAAATGTCCGTTCCAATAATAAATTTTCAGTGTTTACCACCAAACGTTACTTGTTGTTTCTTTTTTCAAAAGGGTATTGTTTCCCACATCTAAAAAAGGAAAAGAGAAGCACCAATAGTGCATTATCTTTTACCATACAAAACAAAATGATATATTGCACTCACATTATGAATGATGAAAAAGCGCTTTTCAAATATAGATAAATTCCTCCGGTCATCGGCTGATCTCCTTAGCTTCTCTGATCCCTTTTCAGACACGTCTTTTAAGTTCACGTGGATTGGAGTTTCGCTCAGTTCAAATGAAAAGCAAGGAGAAAACACACCAATCGTGTATTATCCTTTAGACAACAATTTATTATATCGTTTCTTAATGCACTCACATTTATTTAAACGAGTAAAAGCATTTAAAATATATGCCACTTTTTCCCAGCTCCTAATCCCGTCACCTCTCTTTGCTTAGCAATCGGTACGCTATATTCTCTGGTCCGGTTCCAAAGCTGCCTCCCGATGCAGATAAATAAAGTAAAGTTTATGGTGGGGTAATTCGGATTCGGGTACTAAGTGTACTCTTGCCAACACGTTTCAATCCAAGCGTGGATCTTTCTCAAGGCTCTGTGATTATTTTATTTTAGGGGGTGTATTTATTCCTCTTTAATCCAATCATTGACTATTTCCTCCTCTCTTCCAATTAACCCTTACTTGTATTCCAAATGGTAACATCATTTCATAATATATAAATAGATAAATACAACAAATAAATATAGCAGCTTATTAATCAGGACAATTCGATAATGACCCATAGAAACTATACATTCATTATAATAAATACATAGATATATACAACAAATAAATATAGCAGCTTATTCATTAAAAACCCATTTTTAAAAAATTTGATAATAACCCATAAGGATTACATATTGACATGCAGTATTTAAAATCAATAACAATTTTTCCCAAAATTATAAGGTTTTGACATATATAAAAACGACCACTAAAAAGTATATAACCACTAAAAAGTATATATACAGTATTTAATATTTTTCTTGATTTATAAATAACCTCTTTTGAACCTCACTCATAATCCATTTATAAAAACCATTTACATTTGAATTCAATGTTTAGACCTTGTGGGGATAGAGTTTTCAAAGTGTGAATCCACTTCATTTCTTGTTGTGCTAATATTTGTTCTTTATTATTCTGTCTCCAATTATTCTCTATCTTTTTAATCCCTATAAATGACTCAATTGATTCTGCTGAACAGTTATGGTGTTCTTTTATGTGGGCGGATAAGGAATGATTTAAAAATCCTTTTTTCATATTTCTAATATGTTCCGCCCACCGTACTTTTAGTGGGCGGGATGTCCGCCCCACATACTGTTTTCCACACTTGCAGTTTATGAGGTATATAATGTTCTTGCTATTGCAAGTTATAAAATCTTTTATTTTGTATTCTTTTTTGTCTTGATTTGATTTAAAAGTGGAAATTTTAGAATCTTTGTTCTTACAATGTCTGCATGCCATACATATACCACATTTATAAAAACCTTTTGATTTTATTTGTGAAAGATTTTTTTGTTCTGTTTTTAGGGCGCTTTTCACTAATTTTTTTTCTCAGATTATCCGCTCTTTTATATATAAAGACCGGATTATCTGAAATAATTGTTGAAAGTATTGGGTCCTCTTTTAAAATATGCCAGTGCTTTTTAACTATTGTTTCCAATTTCTTATGTTCTCTTGTATATTTTGTTATAAAAGCAACATTTCTTCCAGTTTCTGTTTTCTTTTCTTTTGGTATTAGTAACGTTTCTCTATTTAGATTCCTTGTTTCCATTAAAGATCTATTTACCTCTTCTTCCTTGTATCCTCTCTTAAGAAAAAGATTCTTCATTTCTTCTGCTTGAACATCGAAATCCTTCTTCTCTGTGCAATTTCTACGGACTCGTCTAAATTGACTACCAGGTATACTTTTTAGCCATCTTTCATGATGGCAACTTTGGGTGTTAATATAGGTATTTGTATCCGTAGGTTTGATGTAGTTTTTTGTTTTCAACTTTCCTTCTTCTATATATAAAGTGAGATCTAAAAAGTTCACTGAAAGTTGACTTACATCAAAAGTAAGTATTATATTTTTTTGATTTTGATTTAAATGATCACAGAAGATTTTCAGGGTTTCTTTATCCCCTTTCCAGACAAATAGAATATCATCAATAAATCTATGCCAAGACACCAAGTTCGCCCCATATGGATGGTTCTGCCATACCTGTTCATCCTCCCAATGGGCCATGAACAGGTTGGCATAGCTTGGGGCGAACTTGGTGCCCATGGCTGTGCCTGTTTCCTGAATGTAAAATGCGTCGTCAAAGAAGAAGTAATTGTTTTTTAATATAAATAAAATAGCTTCTTCAACCATTTTTCTTTTACTTTCAGCTTCATTTTGTAGGAAATATGTCACTGCTTCTACTCCATCTTCATGTTGGATAGCAGTATAAAGAGATGTTACATCTGCTGTGACAAGGATATAGTCTTCTTCCCATTTCATCTTATCCAATTTCCTCAACAAATCCATAGTGTCCTTCAAGTAGGATTTGGTTTTTTGTACATAGGGTTGGAGTGTATAATCGATAACCTGGGACAAATTTGAGGTTATAGAATTTATCCCAGCTACGATAGGTCTACCTGGTGGGTGGGTTGCATTTTTGTGCACTTTCGGTAGTATGTAGTATACCGGTATTGTGGGATTCAGTATTTTTAGAAAATCTATTTCTTCCTGTGATAAATTACCTTCTTTAGCATGTTTATCTATTAATATATTATAATTTTGACTTATTTTATTTGTAGGGTCTGATTTTAATTTTTTATACGTACCTGGTTCATTTAATAATCTCATAGTCTCTTTTTTATAATCCTCTATGTCCCACACCACAACCCCTCCCCCCTTGTCTGCCGGTTTTATAATAATTTTCTCATTCTGTTGTAATTTTTTTAAAGCCTCTTGTTCCTTCCTAGTTAAATTACTCTTATGATCTCCTGCTTTTATTTTTTCAAATTCCTGACATACAATTTTATTAAATGTGTCTAGGAAACACCCTCTGCTGAATATTGGATTAAAAGTTGATTTTTTCTTTAATATCTTTTTTTTATTAATATTTTGTTCTATATTTTGTTCAATATTTTGTTCTTCACTTGACTGAGTTTCCGTTGGTATTAGTTCTTCTTCTTCATTTATATTTTTACTATTTTTTAAGGAAAAAAACCTTTTTAGTGAAAGTTTCCTTGTGAATTTTTGAAGATCCACAAATAGCTCAAATTTATCTAATTCATTTGTCGGTGCAAATTTTAAACCTTTTTGTAAAATTCTCTCTTCTTCCTTTGTAAGTGGATATGAACTCAAATTATATATTTTTGTGTCATTTATAATTGCAACTTTCTGGGACATTTTTAATTTCCTTTTTTTTCTTTGAAGTTTTATTTTTTTGTTTTTATTAATTTTAGAAAGGGGTCCATTCCCTCTTTTACCTCTTTTTCTCTTCTTTGTTACAACTTTTTCCTTGTTTTTGATGGACTCCTGGGAAAATCCTTTTGTTTGTAAAAATGGTTTTCTTCTCTCCGTTGAAATTCTTCATTCTCTTTCCTTCTTTGATCTAAATAGTAATCTTCTTGTGTAGATGTTCTTCTATCAAATTCTACCCATCTTTCATCTTTTCTATCGTTCTCATGTGAATCCTTCTCATTTCTATAGCGAGTTTGTGGTGATTCCCACCTCCTTCTGACATCATTCCTATCATATCTCTCATATGAATCATATCGATCTCTCCTATTAGTATTTTCATCTCTCCAAAAGTGTCCTCCATACCCATTATATTCCTGGGGGGGTGTCCTTCTATTGTACCTTCTTTCTTGTGATTGATCCCTTTGATTCCATGTCCGATGGTGTCCTTCTCTATTAATTTCATTATACCTTTTTTCTTGATAGAAATTGCGTCTTTCATCATGGTAATTTTCCACCCTTTTTCCATAATATTGAGAGTAATCTGAGTCCTTCCTTCGGTATTCATTATTTAACGGTTCTTTATTTTGTCTCACAGGCTCTCTATGTTGGCCTTTCCTCTATTGTTTCCTGTTGTTTATTTTCTTTATTTTGAATTTTTTTCCCTTGAATTAATTGTTTTGAATATAATGGTGTTTTATATTCTTTTTTCCTTGTTGACATTTGCCATGTATTATTTTCTTCCTTCCTATTAGTAATATTGGTACATATTTCATCTCTACTATCTTCTCGTTCTGCAGAATTCTCTGTATTTTTAATTTTATCCCTCCAAAATAAATTGTTGTCTAAAGGATAATACACGATTGGTGTGTTTTCTCCTTGCTTTTTATTTGAACTGAGCTAAACTCCAATCCACGTGAACTTAAAAGACGTGTCTGAAAAGGGATCAGAGAAGCTAAGGAGATCAGCCGATGACCGGAGGAGTTCATCTATATTTGAAAGGCGCTTTTTCATCATTCATAATGTGAGTGCAATATATCATTTTGTTTTGTATAGTAAAAAGATAATGCACTATTGGTGCTTCTCTTTTCCTTTTTTACATGTGGGAAACAATACCCTTTTGAAAAAAGAAACAACAAGTAACGTTTGGTGGTAAACACTGAAAATTTATTATTGGAACGGACATTTCAAAAAAAGTCTGGACATTGAAAAAGAAAAAATTATCTCTATCGTGAGTACATTCCAAAGAACGGACAAGTATTTACCTGACTGAACAGAGATCTATGTGTCTATAATTTATAACTGATTGAGAACGCAGTAGAACGAAAAACATTTTTTCATTACTTTGCATTTATATATTCATAGATTTTGGTATATGGGTATGTAAGATTTATGCAACACAGAACGATTTCTCTAATTTTGAAACTGTTGCTTTGGAATTCCTTCCTGATAGCCATATGTTGGAAATGTCTCTGTTTTAAGAATTGTTAAGAATGCCAAGATCATTCTGATATGTAAATACTTTCCAGCGCCCGGTTAAGGCCCTTTACAAAAACTACACAATAAATTAGTATCTAAATCTACATAATAAACACACAAAATGGAGGTTGCTCAAATCAATTTATTAGGTAATATGGAGTAGGTGCTGTAAGGTAAGGGAAATTTACACAAATACAAAAGAGATGCCCAGCACTCTTGCAATTACCCAGCAACAAACCACAACTTTTTATCTTTAAAATAAAAGTCAGAGAATTCGTTACATAAATTTGCAGATATATGATATGCCACCAGCCACTTACAAGGCTTTTCTGATTTTGGTGGAGAGCTCACCCCTGGCAAAAGTCCCCAAGTCTCCAAAACAGCCACTGTGAAACAGCACCCCGTCAGCTGCTATCCCAGATAAGCTTTAAAACAAACACACAGGTGCTGTAAGGTAAGGGCAGGGGAAGGACAATACAGTAAAATATGTTGTGGGGCGTGGCATAACCCACAAAGTGACCCACAAAATAACAAGAAGGTAATAACAGAAACTGTACAACAATAGGTATAACTGCATGCTGAACTATAGCACCACCAAATGCAATAAGTAAACAGATTTTCAATAATGACAAGTCAACTAACAATAGAAGGCACTGAATTACAAAATGTAGTAAAATTTTATCAGCTATTAATAATTATCAGCAAGGAAAAAACATTACAATTACTATTGGAATTAAGAAAAACATTGTGTAAAGGTTACCAATCAGGGTAATGGACAAAGTATCAATCCACTTGATACCAGCATACAGCGAGCAGACAACATAGGTATGGCCTATATAGTGAATCAATAACTTGACTGGGAAACTCCACTGATAAGAGATCTCCTTGGCTCTTTAAGCCATTGGAAAGACCACCTTTTGACCATGGTAGCTGCAGAGAAACTGGGGTAACAACTGGAGACAATAGATTCTGTTGATTAATGGATCAGAGTCCAAGGTTCCTGGCAGTGCTTTGCAAAATATATCCATTGCAAAGTTTTGTAAATGCTTGTTAGATTTCGATTCCAGAATCCCTCTGATTTAATATTATTACACCTTCATATCAGCAATCTTGTCACACAGTTATGAGACTTCAGATTGTAGAGAATCATGTACGTTGATTAAATCATTATGTGAAGTGACCAATTCCTCCATTTTGGATTCAAGATGGTAAGTGCGCTCACCAATTACAGAGACTTCGACCCTGCGTAACTGACTTTTTTAAACTGGGCATGCGTAGTCAGTCTAACTATGCAATTCTACGTAGCCCTTAGGCACGTAGATGAACTATGTGCGGTCTTTGCCTAATATTCCCCAGCAGCCTCCAGGGAATATTAGGTAAAATTAATTGGGGGAGGGATGTAGATTAGGCTGGGAGGGAAACTGCTCTTTAAGAGGAAAAATATGCACAGTGACTTAAGGTTTCTTTTGGCACTCGTAAGTGCCAGTAGGCACCTAAATCTGGGGGAAGGACATGGGAGGGAACGTGACAGTTAGGTGCAAATACAATTAAGTGTGAATCCGGTCCATTGTTAGTATTTTGCAGTTCTATGTTCCTGTAACTTGGAGTGAAGAAGAAGGTGCAGATACATCATAAGTGTGCATCCAGTCCTTCATGTTTAATTTCACCAATAGCTGCTTTCATTTCAGACAACAATCAACCTTAAGGGCCGACAGGAGTTGATTCATGGTTTTCACCGTAAGAGGAGCCTCAGGGTCAAGGTTTACATTAAGATCTTTGGAAGGTAAAGACCCGGAATCTTTGGTTGACAAAGTTGGCGAAGAAATATGATCTCCATCTGATGTAGGAGATTTGTTCATCGATTTAACTGGAAAACAAACTGGTGGAGGAAGGGCTGTGACCTTGGCTCTCTTTGGAGGCATAGTAAGAGGCTGTTGGAGCTAAACCGTAGGATAGGTTGGTGCACAGAAAATATTTGCACCCTCTGTATTTTTTTTTTTTTTTTTGAGATTTCTTTTTCTTTAATTTTTTTTATAATTTTGTTGTTGATTTTTTAAGTATACTTACTTTGTTTTATGTGAATGGAAACAATATAAACTCTTCCATATAGAAAAAGGGTACTGCTGGATGAATAGGGAAGTGCTGCTGAAGTTAATGGGTCACAGCATGGGTGAAGAGGGAAATTTGAGGGATTACATCCGATGGCCAAGTCAGTCATATATAAAAGAAAAAAAAAGGCAATGCCCGCTGGACTAGGCGTCAACACCAGGATCAGACCTAAGCAGGACATAGGCCACAGTATCAGACCACAAACATTTTCCTCTTGCAAAAGCAGCACACAATGCAGGCATCTAGCAGCTCTGCTAAAATCAGAGGCATCCGGCAGAGAGGTCAGCAGTGCAGCCGGACCAATCAAAGCTGGAAAGTTCACAAGAGGAGAGAGGTACCCTGGTAGGAGAGGGCCCTACAGAGTAGGGATCCTCCAGGTCACATCAAATGCAGAGAGGAACCAGGAAAAGCTGTTGCACAGAAGGTTGCAGTAACTCATAGGGCGCTGGGAACCACCTGGCTATCAGTCCTCGGTGCATGAGGACACCGGAGCCACGTCACAGCTTCTCATATACCGCAGTGCCAAGGAGGAAGGCATATAGGGTTGGTAAAGGGATCCAGGCAGAAAAAAATAAAGGGAATTAAAA
>WWET01004882.1:45136-55670 GCA_011038615.1 Limnodynastes dumerilii
AATTTCGTCAGCTTCAGAATTTAATCAGCGCCCCCTACTGGTGGGAGGTTATATTGCAGACGTCACGATCAAGGTAAAAAACTGGATATATACACACTGTAGCGCTAGATGTAGAAATCACATAAGGTTATTTGTCACCAAAGTTTAGAATAATATTAAAGAGGTGTCTTGAGAAACTATATCACAAATATTTATTAACAAATATAATTAAAAACATATAATAGAACCACATTAAATTCTATAATAAATCTGACCCTTTATTTTTTTTATTTTACACACACTGTACACGCAGTTCTGCATGGCTACAAGTGTAGCCATGCTGTAAACAAAGAATTACAAGGATCACCTTTGCTGATCCTTGTAATTCAATGACTACAGCATGCCTACACATTGCAGACATGCCGAACTTAGGATTTTTCAACAAAAAACACATCTGTTATACAGACATGTGTTTTAATGGTCGCGATCGGCTCAAAAAACATAAATTCGCCCCTCTATAGAGGTCAATTTATGTTTTTTGATTTCAATGCGATTTCACCGCGATTAGGTGAAATCGCATTTAGTGAATTACAAACATTGTATGTTTGTAATAGAAAAAAGTCGGGATCGCGATTTTCGGACCTGCGATTAAAAAATTACAAAAATCACGTGATTTTAGCAAAATCGCGTTTAGTGAATGAGGCCCTAATTGTGAGACTTCCATCCCACGAACATATTCACATTGAACTGTTTAAACCTGTCTTACCCTGTCACGAGCACAGGCTGTCCTATCCTGCTCTTCCTTACATAACTTTATTATGTCAGCAGCAATAAAAACAGTGGATGTAATGGATATAAATAAACTTGTAGCTTCCGGTTGCAGCTTACAGGGTCTAAAACTACTGAAGACTCCAGGTGCTGTACATCCAGCTGTACAACGATAACCCTGACTCATTCATTGTGCAGGTAGAGAAAACACAAATAATGAAAACTTCCTTGGTGCATCAGACAGTGAGACCATCTTATAGGAATACACTAGGAGATTACAAGCTCTTGTAAGAGAAATGAGACAATAGAAAACACTTAAAAGCTTTATCTCTGATGTTCCATCACTGAACAAACATAAATGTTGCATAAAGGTAATGTGGACTAATGGAG
The DNA here is from genome assembly GCA_011038615.1 of Limnodynastes dumerilii. Taxonomy (NCBI): domain Eukaryota; kingdom Metazoa; phylum Chordata; class Amphibia; order Anura; family Limnodynastidae; genus Limnodynastes; species Limnodynastes dumerilii. The sequence goes on from WWET01004882.1 coordinate 46,274, forward strand.
CATTAAACTCTGTTAACCTCAAGATGAATTCATAACTTTTTATCATCATGACAGAATGAAGTCATATGCATAATGATCAAGCAGCTATAATAGGTTAGCACATATGGGAACAGCCTGAAAATCAACTATCCAGCCAATTTAATACAGCGCTTCATAACATAAAAACAAGGTCTGCATGCTAACTGAAAAGAGGAGCATAAAACCAGCTTGTTTATATATTCTGTTAGGCAGATATTTGTATCAAGTAATGATTTTCTTAACTTCATGTTGAGTTTTTCTAAGATCAAAAGGTCAAACGATACAAGATTTTGGGACATATAATGAACGAGGCATAATTGTAGGTCTTAGTGGTACTTGGATCACTATCTGGAAGTACTCAGGGCAACTGGGAAAGCGTGTCAGAAAATAGCCTTTATGAGATTAGCTTTATTAAGTTTTTACTATGTACCATTATTGAGTTATTATTTATTTATTTATTTTAAATACTTTTATTATCAGTCAAGGCAAAGCACAGTACGTGTTTGATGACAGTATAACAAATGAGATTTTCAACATCAACACTGAAGCATCTATACAAAATATAAAACAGTAGGTCCTAAATTACTTTGGTGGTCAAAACTAGCAACTGTCAGTTCAACATAAAATGGTTTACATTTTCCAATTACATGAATTGTTAGGTTGTGCCACACGGGTGAGCATCTATACATTCCAAAACCAGAGCTGGATTCCACACAGCCGGTGGCCCGGAAGTGTCCCAATTGCCCCAGTAGCCTTTCACTCTAATTGTATTGGGTTTCCCCCATGAATGCTTGGGTAGCATACCACTTTGTCTCAGCAAAACAACTATGTATTTTTACACTAGTAGATCTTGGAAGGGAATTTATATATTTTTGCCAGCTATTAAAAAAACTGTTCTACCCTCATTTTTCGTGTCAGGGAGGACTCTAACCAGTCCATTCTAAATAAGTGGAACAACTTTTCCTTAAATAGAGTTAATGGTGGCATGCCTGAATGGTTCTACACCTGTAGGATTGGTTTTTTTTGCGACAGCACTTACTGCAATCAACATTTTTTTGGTACCTCTAAAAAGATTAGGGTTTTTAGGTATAATACCCAAGATAGCCCACTCCGGCTTAAAAGGGACAGTGGAAAGAACATTTTCAAGCACAAACTGTCTGACCCTCAGCCAGAAACAATGTACCAATGGAAAACAGTGGAACAAGTCTGCACCCATATGGCCACAGCATGCACAGGAATTTGAAGTAGTAGACCCCATCAGCATATACCGATGTGGTGTAAGGTAGGTACGATGAAAGACATTTTAAAACAACTCCCGATATCTGCTTGCTGGGAAATACTCACAGGAAATTGTCAATACCTTAAGGAGCTCCTCTATAGTTAGAATGGGAAAATGTATTAACCATTGTGAAATACCTGTATGAAGGAAATTATAATCGACTTCTTCCCAAAGAAGATTATAGTGTAGTGTAATAGCCTTATGTTGGTGAAGTGGAGTGGAGAGAAGTGAGTCTAGCCGATTATGCCAGTCCATATCTCCAAGTTGATCTAGAATAGATTATATGTAATGTTGGACTTGGAAATACGCAAAGGGAAAAGAAGAACCCAAATCTCTCCACTGCTCGTTGAAATGTTAAGGGTTTTTTCACTTGTTTGTCTATCAAACATGCAATGGTGTGAATCCCCTCCCCTTTCCCCTCCCCTTTCCACAGTGCAAAAGGAAAAGTTACATTTCCCAGCTGAAATCCTGGGTTGCGTAGTATAGGTAGGTGTAATTTGCGTGTGGAGTTTAACAGTGGATTGTCCTTATGTTGCAAAGGGATTTCTGGGTCACACAGATGCAGGAAAGCATTGAGACTAATATTAGCAGTAAATTCCTGTTCTAACCCTGTATCTGTATAAATCTCTGATTTCTGTAACCAGTCTCTAAGATGGCGTAGCAGAGAAGCATGATTATATGAGATAATGTTCGGAAAATTAATCCCCCACATTAGATTTTGTTTGTTGAAGTTTGTATATACTAATCCTAGGCCTACCACCATTCCAAATAAAACGCAGAAACAGCGAAACGATGTTCTTATTGTCGCTCTGAGTTAGAATAATTCGGAGAGATTGGAATAGGTATAGTATTTTAGGGAAGAGAGACATTTTAATTAAATTTGCCCGCCCAGTATATGTCAAGTTTAAACATTGCCAGCCCTCTAAAGTTCTTTCAAATTCCTTGATGATAGGGGAAATATTAAGAGCGTATAGTTCTGAGGGGTTTTAAGTTATTTGTACTCCCAAATATGTGAATGAGCGTTTTTGCGACTGAACTGGAAGTGTTCCACCCCACACTGGTTTGTAGCAACCCGGTGTGAGAAACAATGCTATAGACTTTTCTACGTTTATTGTGAGACCTGAAACTAATCCATATTCGAGGAGTCTATCAAATAACCTTCCCATGATCTCATCTGGGTTTGAGATGTATAATAGGACATCATCGGGAAATGCCTTGATTTTTATAACTTTATTGCCGATCCTAATGCCTTCAAAGCCCCACCAGTTTTGAAAAATACGAAGCAATGGATCCAGACAAAGATTGAACAATAATGGCGACATTGGGCATCCTTGTCTAGTCCCTCTAGCCACCTGCATGTTATTACCTCTGTGCCCATTTAAAAGGAATATCGCGGAGGGGGAATTATAAAAATACCGTATCAGGCCTATAAAGGAAGGGCCAAAGGAGCGACGTGCTAGTACCTCGCAGAGATGCGTCCATGAAATAGAATCAAAAGCTTTGTGTGTGTCAAGGCTTAATAGTATGTTCTTTGTTCTTTGTGATTGTGAGGATATGACTGTTGCAGCAATTGCCGCCCTAATTCCTTTCACCGAATTTCGCCCTACCACAAATCCTAATTGTTGATTAGTTAAAATATTTGGGAAAATGGACTGCAGGCATTTAGCCATTATTTTAGCCAATATTTTACAGTCCGTGTTGAGTAAGGATATTGGGCGGTTGGAGGTCACTAATTGGGGGTCCTTATTGGGTTTTGGGATAAAAATTGTATGTGATTCATTAAAGGTAGAGTATGTGGGGGATTGTTCGTGAATAGTCCTAAAGAGTTCCAGCAGTGTAGGGGTTATGTCTTCCCTCAAAAGTTTATAATACTCATTGGACATGCTGAGTTATTATTTATAAAAAACAACTTTCTATTGAAAACAGCATGGTATACTAATGGTATACTAAAATAAAGATGTGATGTGATGAGCACATGACATGAACAAAACATTTGGTATAAACGTTATTTTTATTATTATTATTGTAAATATTGTTAAGATTTTATATTGATATTATCTTGAGGTACAGCACAATGGTGTGTTAGTTTAGTCTTCTCAGGTATATGACCTTTAAGGATAAAGGAGGACACTAATGCTTAATACACATGGTACAATTAGTACCCTGTGTACAGGGGATATATTGCATCTTACCTATACCTTGCATCAGGTGTGCTACGTGCCCTATCGGTATGGTTTTCCTCTGACTTCTTCTCTTCTGTCTGGCTATGTAAAGATACAATGAAGCACCAGCAAACACTCTGTGTGTATGCAGCATAAGAATAATATGAGAAGTGTCAGAAAAGCACACACACATCTTTAATGTGCAGGGCCAATCCACTTTACATGATCTTTAATTCGCTTTGGGATTGCAATGCTGCTTTGTATTTCAGTTAATCCCTACACTGTTTTGTATGACAAGTGTTGGAGTTTCTTTTGTTATTGTTTGTGAAGATGGCTCTCCATATTGGATATCTTCTTGATGGTGAACCTTATCATCATAATTTCATTACTATTCTTTGTCATAATTTTTCTGTCTATAAAGCATAGGGTAAAATTCCTGCTCTAGGCAATGAGGAGTAAGTGTGAACATAAAGTAAAGGGATGAAAGGATATGGTTCACGGAATATGTTTGGGTTTTGTTTCTTAAGAAGCTTAACATTTATCTTGGATTTCATTTCAAGAAAAGAAAAATCATACAATCCGCCTGTTGTCTCTTTCTTAATATTATATCTGTATTTAGCATGCATCTAATTATCTCAATTTGTGTCAATTTTGTTTTCCACCTGGAATACCACATTGGACTAATGAGATATTCTGATACAAACATCTTATTAACATCTGCTCTGTAATTTGCTTCCGATTTGGTAGGGCCCTTAAATCTTCCCGTAATGTTTCTCAAAGGAACTGACATCTAAGAGTCAGAGAAATAATTCTATCCATTACGTCTATGATGGTAATGCATTTTTATTTATGAGCACGGATACACATGGCAAACACCGTTAGGAGGTAGTTTTCCTGGTCTTTCATTTAGTGCATCTTCGAGATAAATGAAAATGCATTTATCAGATGTTTAAATTTGGCATTTACAAAACCTTAAAACAAGTGCATAGGGAACGAGTAAGGGTAATAAAACACAGGTCTGTCAAGTTCAACATTTCATAAAGTTTGTGAAACAAAATATGATTTCAAAATGATCAAAGGTAACTCCGTCTCACTAAATAAATCTGTTCAAATCAACATGTGCATTAAAATTAGCAAAAGCTTTTTAAATATCAGCTAAAAACTCTTTGATACCCATGGGCTGATCCAGAGGGCATGTGGTTGCTGTTCAAAGTGGCTGTAATTCAATCATGATACAACTGCCAGCTAAATGGCTGCTGTATCATTGTTCAAAAAGCTTTCCTATGTCCCCGTTCCCAATAGATACAGGCTGCGGTGATTGCAACAGGTAGATTACGGTTAGGCTGCGGTGGGTAAAAGGTAAGGGTAAGGTTTAAGGAGAAGGTTAGGTTTAGGCTGTGGGAAAGGGAGAGTTAGGGTTAGAAAGTGGATAAGGGGAGGGTAACTAAAACACTTACATTTTCAGATGATGACTCTTCGGGAGTCCAGGAGTCACATCCCTGACACTTTCTATAATGCAGACTGCTGGCAATTGCCATCAGTCTGCATCTAGTTGTAGTATGATGGTCTTTTGAAATTAAGACCATGGAATCAGTAATCCGCACTCGCTCCAGAGGTGCACATACACCCTTATGTGTAGGTGCAGGGATTCTTAGCATTGTGGATGAGCACAGTGGGAGTGAGCACAAGAAAGTAGACACAGAGTGCACCTCTGTTTTCTTGGGGTATTCCACTTTATTTAATTAGAGTTAAAGTGGGAGATTTACTGAAGTTGTGAGTGTTGAGTGAAGTAGCGGCAACGTTTCCCAGGATGCAACTCCTGGAGTCCCCAAGAGTCATCATCCAAAAGGTAAGTGTTTTAGCTAACCCTGCCCTTATGCAATCAGTCTCCTCTCCATAGCCTAACCCTTAGACTGAAGCAGAAGCAGAAGCTTCTTAGGTATAAATAAGGCCCACTGGGCCTGATCCTCATTTGAGAAAGACAGGGGACTTATACATGCCTCTTGCATAAGTCACCTGAAAACATTGTCAACTCAGTTCCGTACACTAGGTGATATGAAGAAGGGGCCAGCACCCTTCCCTGACGGACAGGCAGGGATAAACATGCTAATTAGGCTCTGGGAACTGCGTCTGTCCTAATGCAGGTGTGTGCGAGAAGATAAGGTAGGGTTCTGGACGCAGACATGTACAGAACTGTACACAAAAGTGGGGAATGACAGAGGCGTACACTCACCTCTTCCGTGCGGACTCAGAGTACAGGAAACATATGCCACATGTGCATAATAGGAGACCCTGTGGACTAGCCAACATGGACATCCTAATAAAGTGCTATAGATGAACACTGCCAATCTGCCAGCTACAGTTATTGCAGATGTAGAAATTGTGCTGTCTTAGAGAGTGTAAGCATGACCCATGACCCCCTTATCCACCCAGTCTGTTACCCCCCACCCATGTTATAAATTGTAAAGCGTTAATAATCCGATGACAATACATAAAAAAAACTGTTAACAAATAAATAAATACAAGGGAACCTGTTACCATACTGTATGTTTCATCCAAATGTATTAAAGTCTCTTAGTTTTATCACAAATAAAATTCTAATGTGTGATCTTGGGCAAATCTCTGTTCTGTATCCCAAAATGAGAGCTAGGTTGCTACTGTTTTGATAAAGAGCAAGTCTCCCTGGTATTAATAAAAGAGGGCCTAATGCACAGTTGCATAGAGTTTAGGCATATTTTGTGGTAAATACCATGTGCACCGTAAATATACATAATTTACATGTGATAATGAGTTACATTTATTTTTGTGTTAAGCTGTATTTGCAGGTGCACGATGATATAATCATATCTTTTTTGCCATTTTTTCCTGTCTTTGCTGGCATGTGGTGATTGATACTGTTTGCAGACCCATACAGAGGACAAGCAGTACACATTGTTTATAGTGAAGATAGTGAGAGGTGAGTATTACATTGAAGAGTCCTCATTTCTGTCAGTTGTTACCTAAAATTGCTTGGTTGTGGTGAGACTTGGAACAGGACCTTAAGTGGCCGAATGCATAATAGGTCTTGGAGAGGTAAACAGCTGGAAAAAAGCCTCCTCACAATGGGCCGGATCCACAACTTAGAAGGTGACACGACTTCCGCAATGAGTCAGAGATTGCACATAAGAACTCCTATCATACGGAACTCAGTTGCCAAAGGGTTACAGACAAACCTATAAATTAATACATGTAAACTGAATAGGACAACAATACAGATACCTCAAGATAAGGTTAATAAGAATAATAATAATAACAACAACTATTATTATTATTATAATAATTATTATTATTATAACAATACCGAGGGAAATATTGATATATTTTATTTACGGAAATACATACAAGGGGCGTGGTACCTGTCAAAAAGGTGTTTGATGGAATGTATATACTCTTACTACTACTATTATTATTATAACAATACCGAGGGAAATATTGATATATTTTATTTACGGAAATACATACAGAGTTCAAAATTAGTGTTACGGCTGGATGTGATATTTATATTCTTACACAGCATTTCCCTGAACATTTTTCATGCCCTCACATACCCAGATGCAGAGGTATCTCCTGAGGGAGAAAACATGCATCTTGTCAGCTGCCAGCAGATTCTCTAGACTCAAGGGTACAATAGTAAGGAATTATGTGATGTACATCCAGAACACTTGGTAAAGAGAGCCACTGATCCGCTAGGAAAAATATCTATTGTACAAATTATATTTATGCTCAATCTTGATCTAGAAAAAGCATGAATTATTACATAAAATTGTTATTTACTGTTATTTATTACTGAATGTAACTTATTTATTACTCTTATTTATTACTGAATAATCCACAAATGTTCCCACAAAACAACAATTTTATTTACAAATAAAGTGGTACGAGTAATAGATGAATGTGATCATTTCATTTGGCAGAAAACATGCTGTTCCACTCACTTTACATAAAATAACACCATTTTTTTTATTGTAACTCTTAAACAACCCATCCTAACCTATCCAGCCAACAAGTCATGAATGAGTGTACATGATAATAAACAACCTTAAAAAAAGTTTTTTGAAACACGTCCCCGCAGTCTATCATTTCCCATTGGAAAATGTTTATTTTACGCAAACAATACTGCTGTGTATTGCCTCTGACATTTTATTCTTCCCTCTTTGAATGCTTAATAGAAAGGAAACAGTTGTAACACTTTTTACTGGTAATAGCATAGTACTGTATTTTTTTTTCAGATAAAGCCATTTCTTAGTTCCATTCAGTCTAAACAATGCCTGGCAGGGACACCTAGTCTACTGCTGAAATTTCCAGCCAGCTAACTTACTTGTGGCTGCAACCCCACCAGCAATCAACAATTTTCCTTTTCTCCGACCATTGCAGGACTTTTTGTTGTTTGGATTGATGCCTGTCATATTTCCAAAACCTAAAGAAATATCTATTTAAATTTCAGAACAAGAAGTATAAATGAAAGACCATATGGCAGGCAGTAATACTGTTGATATACTTAGGGGTGTTTTTCTTTTATGTGTCGACGTTGAATGTTTGACATGTACAGTACAAATATGCCAAAGCAAGTGCCAAGTGCCTTTTGTGATACAGCTAGTACAGAAAAAGCCAAGGAATTCCTGGTAGAAAACTGTGAAGTCCACAGATGGTATAATTATGGTCACCTTTATAATACATGCTTTGGAATATTTTTAAATGCATTTTTTCATTTTTAAGCAGAAAATATAGAATTGATTATTATATGGATAATGTGTCTGTTTTGGACTTTATATAATCAAGCCCAAGATATGTCACATTGTACTGTATCTCCTTAGTGAAGCTATATACCATATTAACATGCAGGGGCGTAGGGAGGGCGGAGCAACTGGAGCTCGAGCTCCAGGCGCCAAACGGACCAAGTGGCGCCGCAGGAGTCCAGCAGCTGTCAGATCTCTGACAGTCTGCCGGCTCCAGGCGCACTGAATAAGAATCAGTGGGCCCGATTCACTTACCGAAAAATCTTTCGCCGGCGTATTTTTAACGCAATTTTTTTTTTTATTACAGGCGATATTTTTTTTCCCTATTTAATTATTTTTTTGCGTTAAAAATACGCTGGTTTTTTACCGCTAGCTACCTATGAAAGGTGCGGATTTTTAACGCTGCACTATCTTGTGTCCCAACAGGGCATGCTGGTGCTTGTAGAACTACAAGCATCAGCATGCCCATGGATACCAGGGCATGCGGTAGCCTGCCAGCCAGGGACCGCTGCGCAGGTGCCTAGGTTAAAAAAAAAATACCTTCTCAACGTCGCAAATCACCTCCTGCTAGCAGGAAGTACCCGGTGCTAATGACAGGTTATTAGCCAGTCTGAAATTCTTAGCTAAGCTAAGAAAATTCACCTCTTAATTCTATTTCTGCTTTACACCTAAAAAAAGGTGTAAGTACAGCTCTGAATGAGCCCCAATATTTTTCGCTGTTGTATTGACTGTCTTGTGTCGAATGTATATTTGTTGTCAACGCATCTGTAACCAGGATCAACTTTATATAGCCGCAAACAGTACAAAAGATTGTAACCAAAAGGAGTACAAAAGACTGCAACAATATATTAAAAGATGCAGGACCGGTCTCAGAGATCCGTTTTTTGAAGGTATCCAATTATACACACTCAGGGTGTCACAACTTATTTTTTTTGGGGGGGGGGGGGAAATTTTTTCCCTCCCACTGGCGTCCCATCTCATCTTGGTGCGCCCCCCCATACTGTTATGTACTAAGTGTATTTGTGCCGCCATGTAGCAGCGGCACTCTGCCAAAGGGGATGTGACTAACCCATTGTGGGCATGGTCAAGTCATTGCGGGTGTGGTCAACCCATCATGTCTGCAGCCACCCAGTACTTTGATCATGTCTCCAACCCCCCCCCCC
>WWET01004882.1:66531-92321 GCA_011038615.1 Limnodynastes dumerilii
TGGCGGGTGCTGGATACACATGATGGGGATATTGGGTGCTAAATACACATGATGGCGGATGCTGGGTGCTGGATACACATGATGGTGATACTGGGTGCTGGAGAGACAGGATGGGATATATATATATATATATATATATATAGTGGTGACTATGATTTGCGTTATTTTATTGTGGTTACAGTTGTGTTGTATGGTGACGCTTACTATAATCTAGGATGGTCACTGGTGTCAATTTCAAACTGTTAAACAGAAGGGTGCAAAATTAAATTTCGCAGTGGGGCGCCGAACACCGGTATTGTTCAGGGCTATACTTGCATCTTAAAAAAAGGTGTACAGTAAATTCAGCTCGAAATCAGCCCAATACTCTGGGACAGCCCCTGACTACAACCTTGACAAAGTGTAAAGTAAGCATTAGATCTGAGAAGATGCTATTACTATTTATTGAAAAATACATACACTAATGAAAGCTTGCTATATCCAAAACCTGTACAATAAAAATTACCATTTGGGAGCACTAACGAATCATAGGAATTTTAGTGGGTAATCCAACTTAATTAAGATATGAGAGAGTGGGGACCATATCTAACCAATAACAATGGTAATTTGTGTTCCAATAGCAGATTATTTGATCAATGTCTTAATATAAGTAGGACACCAGCATTTTTCACCTTTTCTATGTATATGTTCTGCAGATTATTTTGTGCTGGAGCAGCGTTTTCTTTACCCCATGGTCCAGTTTATCTAAATGCCTGATATTAGCTGCTTTAAAACCATTCGAAATGATTATTAAAACTCTATGAAATGGAAGAAGCAAACCTAGATTAATGCTTTATGTTGTGGATCACCCTGAGAAGATAGCTCAGATTTACTTCAATAAATAATTTTGTTCCCTTCAGATTATATAATTACTTCTGTTAGATGAAAACTAAGTATGGCACCTGTGATATCCACAAACATTGCCGCAAATTAAATCACAAGCTGTTGAGTCCTGTAGGAACGAGCAGGGGCTCACTGAGAGCACTCTTATCTTTATTAGAGTTTTGTCTCTGGTTGAGCTTGTGTAGTAGATATGGAAATGAGACTGAACCCCCATGCCTCGAATATTAAAGAGCTTCTTTGTGTGCTAGCATCCTTATCATGTTCAAATGTATAGCTTATCCCTGGGTATCAAAACTGACAGCAAGACCTTTATTGATTGCAAGGTTCAATAAATAGAATAGAGCAGAGGAATTCATTTCAATGATTGAAAACTATTTTAGGAAACATTTTTACGTTTTTATAAAATGGAATTTAGGGAAACAGAATACAGGTCAAGATCATGACATTTTATAACGTGCAGAGGGAGAACTATTTGCTGAGCTGACCTTGTAATTAAGCATTGGAAGCAGATTAGTGTCTTGACAAAGATCCAATATAAATGAGGAGTTAGGAGTTATTCACATGCTGCTAACTTCCTGTCTGTCTCCTCTTTAATTCTTAATAAGGAAATTGCAGAACAGGAGCCAATGCCCATCAGAAGTATCTAGCAGCAGTGAAGCATAATAACTGAATAAAGTGGGACATAGCACAAAATAGTGAGCTTGCTGCTTTTCAGAGGATTTCCTCACTTCATCATATTTTCCTGTTAGCAGTTTTCATTGCTCCTGGAAGAAAAACACAACATGCACAGAGAGTCGAACTTTCCTGAAAATGCAATCCAAAAAATAGCTGACATGACATAGTTATTTTTTATCACGTAAAACAGCATTTGCATTTATGGCTAAACATACCAAGGAGAAGTTAAAATTTTATGACTAAAATCCCTGCATTGTTATATGGAGTTAATTGCTTAGCGGTCACTTTGCATGTGACCCATTACACAGTTTTGAATATATTTTCATTGACTATTTAATGCATTTATGTCATGTAAATCTACTTGGAGACTTCATAGTGACTAAAATGTAGGAATGATATATTGCAGCTGGATTGCTGGGCTTATACAAAATATAGAAACAAAATCACACTGAAAAGGATAACTACATCAATAATAATAATTTATTTATTAATTAATAGGTTTTTATATAGCGCCAGCAGATTACGTAGCGCTTTACAATTAACAAGCATTATAACAAGACTGGTTAATAACAGACTGGGTGGGAAAGAGGGGGGTGTGGGTCCCCGCTTAGAATTGCCCTATCGCGATAGGGCCGTTTCCTCCCAGCCACTTTCGAACTGGCTGGGATTTTGATTGCATATGCCTTGATGAAGCATAGCAATTGATCCATGGAGCACCGAGCTTTCAGTGCTCCGAAATGTAAGTAAAAAAAGTCCCCCCACTCCTTTCCCTAATTCTAACCCTAACCCTCCCCTCTCATTACCCTATCTCTAACCCTCCCTTCCTGGCAGCCTGACCCTAACCCTCCCTTCCTGACAGCCTGACCCTAACCCCTCCATCTCCTGCAACCTGACCCTAACCCTCCCTTCTTGGCAGCCTGACCCTAACCCCTCCATCTCCTGCAACCTGACCCTAACCCTCCCTCCCCTGCAGCCTGACCCTAACCATCCCTACCTCGCACCCTGGAGAAGTTACTCACCTTTCCCTCGGTCTGGCGATAGCAGCGGCGGAGGGATATAGGCGGCAGTATTTGTGAATCAAAATGGGGAGTATGCTGATCGGCATACTCACCCATTTAAAAAAATAAATAGAAACTTTGCATTATTCGAAATAGGGACATCCGAAAAGGAACTTTCGGATGACCCTATTTCGGAATGAACAGTTTCTAACCGGGGACTGACAACGGAAAGAGGGCTCTGTCCGCAAGCTTACACTCTATAGAACATTGGACATTGATACTTAAGGGCGAGTGCTCTATATCACACAATGGAATAGCCAGCGTGTAATATAAAAGTGCTCAGTGCTCTGTATGATCCAGTCACACAGAATTGTTAGTAGCAGGACTGAGGGTAATTTTGGTATGGAAAGTAAAGTTTTCAAGTTGTGTTCATCATTTAACAGAAATTTTAACCGGATAGCACAGTGATTGTAAATGGGGTTTTAAGGGAGGGATTGAAAGCATTTGGGGCCAGATTTACTAAGGGGCACTTTAAATCGCCTCTGCAAATCGCCTGAGATCGCCTGTGTTGAGGGGCGACTTTGAGAATTAAAGTGCTGTATTTACTATTAGGCACTTTTGTCTGGCAATTATTAAACACAGGCGATTTTTGGTGATTGTTTAACGGCAAATTAAATAGTGGCGATTTTTTTTCACTGTAATGTTATGTATAGGGAATTTTTTTTTCATTCAAAATCGCTGGAGTTTGGCTTGAACTCGTGAGACTTCACACACAGGACACTATTTAAATGCTGAACACTTCCTGATTAGGCCAGACATTGTTTGAATGATTGCATATAGAATTTTCTGGTGTCTGGTGTTGTATATGGGTGCCATAAATAAACAACTGATGTATATCAATGTATGTTGATGTATTTTAGTGGATTTTTTCCTGCATTTTGCATATGTGGTTTTTTTTATCCATGGTAAGTGTGATCATTACAGCAGTGGTGTCTGTATTTATTGCAATATGTGTGAATGTGGATGCTATTATGATGGAGTCCTCATGCTGATGCAAGGTGTAACACGTGAATGTATGGGCTTGTGTGATCTCTGGGTGTGTTTTGATTTTAAATTGGTTCATTTATCTGGGATACTGTATCTGTAACTCAATAGCTGCTCTAGTTGTGTTATTCAATGCATCTACCTGACTGTGCAGTCTTTGTATGAATATGCATATGCTCTGTTTATGCCAGTGTATGCATATTCATGTCTATGTAGGCATATGTGCAGTCTTATACATACTGTAACACACCTACTGTATCTGTGCCCATCATGGTTATATTTCTCTTTCCTTAATGTTGCCTTTATTAAAGCTAAACTGCCCATTAAATATCCACTATGCATATGCAGCACACAAAAAGCCATAGCTTTTGTTTTAAGTCTAAACAAGCAGCTGAAATACATTTACACCTTTTATACACTAACACATGATTACATGACCATTTGCCAGCGATTTTAACATACTCCCCACTGACCCCCCTGAGAATTATCTCTGGAGACCTTAAGGCCAAACACACTCGATTTTGAAAGTCTCCCCTTAGTAAATCCAGAGATTTGTATGTTCCTCATGCAATAAATCGCCAGAGAGATTTAAACACCAGCGATTTAAGTCTCCACTCATCTCCAGAGAGTTTGTGGAGATTTTGCTTTGGTAAATCCGGAGACTTGCAAATCGCTGGTAAAGTACAGCAATTAGCGGTGATTTTACTCAATTTGCCCTTAGTAAATGAGGCCCTTGGAGAGTAGAGGATAGTCCTAATAGGCGAGGAAGGTTCTTAATGGGTAAAGAAGGATCTTCTTGCAATAGACACATTTTTTATATAATAATATTAATAATACTTTAAAAATAGTAGTTATTTCATGGCTGGCGATTCCTATTTTCTTTCCTTCAGTAGATCTAGGAGGAAAAAAAGAGATGGCAGTATGAAGGTGGTGTTTGATGTCATTTATTATAAATGGCTTCATCAAGCCCTGTCCCTTCTTAGTAACGCCAGGGCTCACAATACTGAAAAGCAGCAGGGTTGAACTCAAAGCTGTCATTTGCTTTGTCACAGCCAAAATACCATTGCGGGAGATTTGCCAGCTCTCCTGGGATACTGGGAGCTATGCCCAACTTTCAGGAGTCTCCCGAACATTCCAGGAAAGTCAGCAACCATGAGTTATTTTATGAGTTTGATTCCCGGACTAGGCCTTAGCTATGTGGAATTTGCATGTTCTCCCCGTGTCTGCTTGGGTTTCCTCCAGGTGCTCCGGCTTCCTCCTACACTCCTAAAAAATACTGGTAGGTTAATTGGCTGCTGAAAAAAATAGCCCTACTGTGTGTGTGTGTGTTTGTGTTAGGAAACTTAGTATGTAGCTCCAATGGGACGGGGACTGATGTGAATGGTAAATATTTTCTGATAGCGCTATATAAAAACCTGTTAATAAATAAATATAAAAATTTTGTATTATGGTAAAAACACATTTATAGCAACGGTATTGTATTAAATCAGCTGAGCAGGAGTAAGAATAGCAGCGTAATGGAAAAATATGTTTATAAAAGTAGGTTTTTCATATATAGGAATTGTGTGCTAATATCATCTACTTATTCAGTAGTGTAATGTTGAGGCTCGGATCATACAGTATAATGTTATAATTATATAGTAAAAGTGTATTCACAATGAAAATGATATATTTGGCAATGCACAGTAGCAGCCACAGGTTTGGACATGCCTGACATCAAATTATGTTTGTCATTTTGATCTAAAAGCTTATGCCTAAATGCTTGAAATGAAATTCTTAGGCAATTGAATACTTTTGGCATTACATCTTTAATATAAAAATAATAAAGGGCTAAGCTTTCCCCCCTCCTCCCCTTCTCTGTCACCATTATTAGTATTATGTTATGCAGTATGTTAGGTCTTAATACACAGGTTTTCATAATGCTTCTAATACTGTAGACAAATATAAGATTATACTGGATAAGGATGCAAAGAGAAAGAAAAAATCCATCAAAGAGGCACTTCATCTCCGGTCCATTAGGAAAGGTCCTTATTACAAAAGGAGAGAAAATAATCCGCAGGAGAAAAAAAATAATAAATTATATAGAAAAAAGAATATAAAACAAGCAAAATGGGAGCTTCTCTCTACAATTAAAAATAGAGAGAAAATACAATTATTTTTGCACTGCTGCAGAAGGTTTTTTTTATAATGAATTTATAAGCACAAAAGTACTACAGGAGAGATCAGAATAAACAGGTAAGTACAAATATATTCAAATATGTACAATTATATTCAACACAGCAGTCAACATTAAAGCCATTAAATACATATATTGCAATCAATATATGGTGCTGACTGTATTTGTTCCTCAATAAAAGATATGGCAATCGTGACAAATTAATGTAGTCTGTAATTCTTTTAAATATATTAAATTACTTTCTGTTTATGTTTTTTAAATGGAGAATAATCTTTGCTCTTGACTTTGCCATTAAATGCTATATTTTTTAGGTTATTTTTATTGTTTGTAGGCTTTTAATATGTATCTAAATTATATGCAGAATAATCTTTTGTTTCTATATCATAGATAATAAATTACTGCTAAGATACTGGTAACAGATAAGACTTCTAAATCCAGCATGTAACATGGCTGCAGAGGTGTTAAGTACAGTCAGAAATGGATCTAAAAGTATCACTGACAGATGGCAGTGGACCAGATCCAAACTTCCATTGCCGAAGAAAGATCCTTGCTCTAACTCCTATGTATGCAGAAGGAAGCCGGAGCTATGAGCACAAGACCCCACTTTAAATTTTCCATGTTATCTTCACTTAAAATGGGGATGGCTTAGGGTTCCGAGTCCCTATTCCACCTTGCAGTTGGAGAGGCTTCCAGCACGAAAGTCTAGATCCTGATGATCCAGAACTGTGCAGAAAGCAATATGTGCGCACATGCATGATGACGAAATGTGGGCACGTTACCCTTGCAAAGAGCACAAAACATCCACATTTTGGACGTCTGGTTGTGGTCCAATATCAGGACGTTCTGGATATCAGACACCGCTTGTATCTACTAAAATATTGTCATTCAGAAGAATCAATTCTACAGGTAAGACAGGGGCAGCTGCAAGGACACAGGATACACACACAGACTGGATAAGCAGTAACTATCACCAGAACAGGTAGTAAACAGGATTGGGTTTAAATAGGCCATAACGCCAATGAGAAGAAACCTAAAACAAACTGCAATAATTCAGCACCTGCTACAGCTGGAAGCAGACCTCCACTAACTAATCACCTGGCACCTGCTTACAGAAGCCTCCTATACAGTAACTGTGTGTTGCCTGCTGTTATGAGAGGACTGCAAGAGAACAGTGACATCTGCTGCTGAAATTACATTTTAATGTACTATGCATCTGGCTGTATTCTCATCATGTGGTCAACGAGTACTTTGTGGTCATGAGCAGTTCAACCTCAATGTGCATTTTAAATCAGGTGCAACTAAACACAGTTACTACCCCCTATTTTATGCCATACACATCTTTATAGTAATCAGGGACCCATTGGCATCAGTTGTTGTTACACTAAGGTAATAGGTGGGCCTAAAAAGGCCCAATGCTGGAACATCCCGCTCTATGAGTCATAGAGGACTTATGCCTAAATCGTATATAAATAAGAAACTTGAGAGAGAGTTTTCTGTACATGCACACAGTGAAAAAAGAAAATCCGTCCCATACTGCAACATCATGCAGCAACTA
Source organism: Limnodynastes dumerilii (assembly GCA_011038615.1). Classification (NCBI taxonomy): domain Eukaryota; kingdom Metazoa; phylum Chordata; class Amphibia; order Anura; family Limnodynastidae; genus Limnodynastes; species Limnodynastes dumerilii. Next base: position 73,859 of record WWET01004882.1, read on the forward strand.
TAGAGAAATGGGGAAGGAGTCCTGATTTGTCTGTAATTAGATCAGTGCAACAGATGCAGAGGGATCTGAAATTAGACCCTCCAAAATGACCCCATCCATTAGGTATACAATACTCCACTCCTGAGCTTTCAACTCACCTGGTTTTAAAGAATTAACTGATATTTGAAAACTATTTTTCTCTTTAACAAAGAAGTTTACCATTGAAACTGACAGTTGGAAGCTCAGGAGTAGAGCATTTTGTACCTAATGGAATGGGTCATGTTGAAGGGTCTGACTTATCATAGCAAGGGCCAAACCTAACTTAGTTAGTTTTCCAGTAATAATGCCACTATAGGTCATTGGAAGCCATGGGCCAGCTTTAGTAAGCTGCGGGAAAAAAAGTGGAGATGTTGCCTGTAACAACCAATCAGATTCTAGCTAACATTTTTTTAGTATGTAATAGAAAATTTAGAGCTAGAATCTAACTGGTTGCCTTAGGCAACATCTCCACTTTACCCTTATCACAGCTTAGTAAATCTGGCCCCATATCTCCAAAAGGATATAAATACTTTAAGGGCCCGATTCAATTAGCTAAAAACCGTTCGGCGGTTTAACGCAATTTTTTTGTAAAATTACGGCCGATATTTTTTTTTGCAATTCAATTATTTTTCTAGCGTTAAAAATACGCCGGTTTGAGCGGTGCGAATTTTTAAAGCTGCCCTATGCTGTGCCCCAACAGGGCATGCTGATGCTTGTATGCCAGGGCATGCGGCACCATGCCCTGCCATCCAGGGACTGCTGAGCAGCTGCTAGGTAAAAAAAAAAAATCCTTCACTGAACACCGCAAATCACCTCCTGCTAGAAGGAAGTGCCGGCGCTACTGAGGCTATTACCCAGTGTCTGAAGTATCGTGAGAACGTGATTTCAGGCACTGGGTGATAGCGTGTATTGTGAGAACGTGATTTCAGGCACTGGGTAATAGCCTCTCAGTAGCGCCGGGCACCTCCTGCTAGCAGGAGGTGATTTGCGGCGTTTAGAATCAAGTTTTTTTTTTTCTCCCGTAAATTTTTTATTATATATTTTAAAATACCGCCTGCAATTGAATCAGGCCCTAAGACTTTAAGTACAAAGAATTAATTATAATGGTGCATGGCCTACATCACAAAATGTACCCAGAAAGACTAAAGAATCTTAATATGTATAGTTTGGAGCAGAGGGACATAGAAACATAGAATTTGATGGCAGTTAAAAATGCTTGTATTAGTATTTGTGCCTATTTCTGTTTCTGTAGTCTTCAAAATAATTGACAATGTTCCAAATGTTGCAAAACAGAACTATATTCAAATGAGAATGAAACAACAGACTACAGCCGCTCATTCACTAAACTAACAATGGTTTCTATTTTCTTAATAAGTGTCTTTGAAAAAAACAGGAAATCACATTTGATTTCTTCAAAGAAGGCACATTAATCCCTATATGGTGTTTGAGTTCTAAAATCAAATTATAATAGAAAGACCCTGGGGAACATAACAGGTCAAATTAATAATATGTTAAAACCAACACATTCACTGAGATAGATGTAACAATAAGGAATAAATGCTTCATTGTAGCTCACACATCAGTTTCTTAGGCAGATCGTGTCTATCATAATGTAACTATACTTGACAGATGTAAGCAGAGGGACCTGCACAGTTCCCCAAGATAAAATATGTATCGTTGTGTTTCACCCAGATGCCTCTCTGAATTTTTTATAAATGTTATTGGCAGAATGTCTGCAATTATTCTTAACTACACTTGAGAGGACAAATGATACTTGCAAATGAGTGTTCTGGTGTTACACTGTGATAAAAAACAACAACACAATTTTGTAGTTCCAGGGAAACAGGTGTAAATTCTGATCTAACAAAGAAAATCCATATTTTAGAAAAGTCTCCATGCACTGCCGGTTTCTCTGCAATCTTGCCTTGTGGCAAAAAGAAGTTGCCTTGCTAGACTGGCGGGAAGCTATTTCCTACGTTGTTGATACATTGACAGCTTTCGGTTGTTGCAGGGATCCCTGCCGCATTGTGAATTCACAACTTCAACACCTTTTTTTTTTTTAAGGACAAGGGAAGAAAACTATATTGCTATATATTAGCTTGTTCTGCTCCTTTATAGTTTTCAGCTAGAAATCCATACATCATTCAATCCAACATCATAATTCATAATTCATGAATCATAAAAGTATTTTCTCTTCTTGTACATCATATTTTCACTGAGGAGTCGCATTTTCCAGCAACGACCAGCTAAGCAGCATAAAAAGAAAAGGTTATAGAAGTCAGAAATCAATACCTAATTATAGACCTTGATATCCTTCATAACGTAAATTTTAAATGAAAATGTGAATGTGCCCTTTTCTTCAAGTGCTTCAATCTGAACTATTTCTTTTTGAATTTTTCCAGTTGTAGAATAAAAGTCTTTTTTTCATACCATGTACTCAAATGCTAATGTTATGTAACATATGATTTCTTAAACTTCTCTGCTGCTAGTAATGGTGAAGACTCCCAGGGGTCTGTGTGCAGTCATTTTAACAAGACTCTCTGTGGTACCCTGAGTGGCTTGTGATTCGACAACCTGTTACCATCCGTTCTCAGGAATCATTTTAACCTGTCTCAATGACTGAAGTCACAAACTAGATGAAATTGTATTACTTCCAGTTTGTAAATGATGAAGGGCAATGTACAGAAATGTGAGTTGTATAATTATCCAAGGTAAGAATGCTTATTTTAATCTAATTATTTATTATTTATTAAGAGGTTTTAGAATTTTAACTATCATTATAACAAGGCTTGGTAGTAACAGACAGACTGGGTGGGTAAGAGGTCTTACACTCTATAGGACAGTGGGTTTGATACAAGTGCTATATATCACACAATGGAGCAGCCAGGTTATATGGTGCTCAGTGCTCTGTATGATCCAGCCACACAGCAGGGTTAGTAGCAGAACTGAGGGGAATTCTAAAGAAAGGGGCCGTATTCAAAGATCCGTTTTTGAGTGAATTTCCGTGAGTATTTTTAGGATCGGATCAACTTTATGCACTTAGTTTACGTTGACTATTCGCACGGAAGTGTCTAACGGACGTATATGTGAATAGCTCTTGGTGACATACGCACGGAAATCAGACGTACGGAAAAAATTACATAAAAGTGGGTGGGGAGAGGCATTTAAATGAACGTATGGAGGCACGGTTATTAAGAATGGCATGGACGGAGCACATATAAACATATAGAATAGAGTGGTCTATGGACTTGTAAGTTACCAAAAGCACGTCCGGGAGAGGGGAATGTCGGGGGTGTTGGTGGGTGTTTCCTTTCTCCGTTCGTGCGTATAATTGCGTACTTTTAAAAAACGGAACTCTGAATACACCCCAGAGACAGTGTGCGGGTTTCTGTTTATAATGTAATAGAAAGGCAAAGTGGTTGTTAATATGGTAAAAAAAAATCTTAAGAAGGTTCAAGAATCTAATAAGCTTGTAACCTTTATTAACCAGAAAACATTCAATACAATAAAATATGGGGTAAATGTTCTGTTACTGGCTGTTGCTAGTTACTATGAAATGTTGAAGTTTGTGATGTAAGTAAAACTTTTTATCTGACCAGAAAATGGCCCTCTTCTGAAGAATTCACAAATTACTTGTAGTAGTTTCCATGATGATCATTGTATTGTAAATGGCAATACCTTCATTTTCAGGAGATAAAGACCATTTTCACCTGAGTGAAAGTCTTTCTCTCATGAAAACGAAGACATAATAATTTTGTAAATGGAGCCCTATGTCTGATGTGGAGCAAGAGAACCGCACCAGTAGGTGGCAAGAGAAGAAAGATTTTACAGCAGACATAGTCCGTGGTGCGCCCCTAGGTGACTTAAAGGGGGTGGCCAGCGTCATTCACAAAGGCTGTACAGGATATACAGGGTTCCTACAGGTGCCCTGTAGGACCAATTCTATTTGTCTGAATAATGCTGCTTCAAGAGTTAAAATAGAAGGGGCAGAAATCTCCTGGACACAATGAAGGGGCATTCCGAGGCACAATGGAGGATGGATACAGAATGGGTACAAATGGAGGCTGAACACAATAGGGGCACAATGGAGCCTGGGCATAATAGGGGCACAATGGAGGGTGGATAAAGAAGGGGCACAAATGGAAGCTGGATACAGGAAGGGCACAATGGAGGCTGGATACAGAAGGGGCACAAATGGAGGCTGAACACAATAGGGGCACAATGAAGACCTGTGGCAGAAATGGAGGCTGGGCAGAATTAGAGGCTAAACACACATACAGAGATGGAAGTAAATGGCTGGACACAGACTTTTAATTTGGGGGGCACCAGAGATTTTTTTCTGCCCTGGGCTCTGCTAGGTCTAGAAACTGCACTGACTATTACAGTTTTGGTATAATTTGTCAGTCAGTAAGCTCTACTCTACCCTTTTCATGGAGGTGGCACTATGTATTGACCAATGAAACTGGATATTCACCATAACAATTAACCTAGGCCGATCTTGCACTGCCTAATGATTTTTGGAGAGAGAAAAATGCTGACATTTTATTTTTCCCTTAAATAAACTAAGTTTACTGATTAAGTTTTGGTACTTTAAAACAATAACAGGTATGGAGATCCATGGTAATGACTTAGAAGGTTGAAGGTTGGTGCAGTTATCCTTTCAAAAGAAAATATTATAGAAAACAACGGTAGACCCCTTCTCCCAACACTGTTGAGGTCGCACACATCACAGAGGTCCAGAATGGGTGTAGAACAGAGCAGCTCCACCAAGTGTGGAATGGGTCTCCTTACATGGAGGAACAACGCCAACCTCTGTCAGAAACACCCAATAGAATCTTGTGTAACATGAATCGGCATCTATACCATCAATATAACACCTTATATTGGGTTTCTAAAACAGTAGCGCTCGGTGATGAAGCATAGGTGTAATCAAATATCCTGGCCCATTTTGCTGAATTCATACAAATTTTATAAAACAAAAGACAACAGGTCGTATTCAGATTTAATAACATTCGCAAACATACGCATGCCGTGTGCATAAGCTGGTGCTTTTTAGCAATCTGCTCATATGTGCAGCTCATGTTAGGCATTGGCTCTCACTACGTACGGAGTGGATTTACGCACAGGCGCAACTCCATACAACAGGGCATAACTATACTCCGTACATGAGAGAATAATAATGTGAGTGGTGGGAGGCATTTAAATTGTACAGTATGGGCTGGGTTAGGCACTTCCGCACATACATTCACCACGCCCCCACACAAGGAAACGCACAGTGAAGTTAAGGTAGGGCTATGGCACGCTGAAGTCAGCTAAATTTCATCTGTCAGAGGGGAGAGTCATGGAAATGCACTTGCCACATAAGTGCGGACTTCTGCTATTCTGTGCGTTTTGCGCTCTTAAGTCTGAATCAGGTTCAACATGATGATTGATGTACAGTTAAAATTGCTATTTTAAATTGCTGATTTTCCCCCCAGCGATAAAATGAAACATGTAGAAATAAATATGAGAAAAAAACACTTTCATCTGCAAAATTGTAGTGAAAATTGAACATCAAGTACTGCTACTCATTAAGAAAATGCAACTTTCCTGTTTGAACAAAACACTACAGAACCACAAGAAGATTCATAACTTTCTGCCTTGCCAGCGGATTAAGATAATGAGCCAATTATTCTCCAGGTAATTTCAAGAAGCCAAGTTTGAGTTAATGGAGCCAAGTTAAAGTTCTTGGCTTTACTGTCGCTAATTTATAGCATTCATGTAAAACATGTCCATGAAATGTGTTTTGTTGATATCCAATTTATTTAGCATAGAAAAGGGATACAACGGGCATTTAAATTTGCAATTCATTTATTTCAGAACATACTATGTTATTAGACTCTGTTCAAATTCTCTTTTTGTATGTGCAATTATTATGTTATCTCATTGATAGTTCATTTAGAAATAAAATTGTTTGCAGGATTTATAAGATCATGGAATCTGCAACTAACAATAACACAAAATAACAGGATTGCTGTAAAATCATGTTTTTATAGGAAGTATTTATCAAAGAGAATTTGATAATTGAACATTGCATTTGGAATTGACATCATATCTCAGATATGTTTCTCTGTCCTGATATTAGTACTTATGTTAATGATAGTTTACAATTATAGAGTTTTGTGACCGGATGCACCAAGGCGCGGAGTCTAAACTACTGAGCCAGAGCCCTTGATGGTGGGGATGGACTTGTAGTAGGTTGCGGCCCCGTGACCAATCAAGTATTAGCAAGTGAGAAAATAGATAAGAACAGAGACACAGACTAATCAGCAAAAGGTAAACACTAAAGTTGGGTTAACTGAAGAGAGAAAAGCTGAGCACTGGAGTGCAGGTGAGAGTACAGATTACCAGTAATACTGGAGAGTCAGAAATAGGCATTAGTGACCAGAAAGGCTTGGAGCAGATGGCCATACAAAGACACCAGATTACATGGTAAATAAATAGAAAACACAATAGTGACCAAAAAGACTGGAGTGCAAATGAAAGGACACAGATATCATATAATCTGGGAAGTGAAAGGTTAAGCACTATAGTGACCAGATATACTGATTCAGTCTCAAGTGATTTCCACAACCGGTTTCATTGAACCACAAATCTCTGTGAATTATTTAACAACTCACTAGAACCTGTCATCAAACACCTTATAGGCGGGTATTTACATTCTTACATAAAACAGCTTCAGAAATGCTAGAGTGCGGGTGTTAAAAGCACAGAACCCCAGGAAACCTGGAGGGCCATACCCACAACAGCTCACACACAATACTCAGCAGAACTTACCCACACAAAGGCTGCAGACATGAAACAGGGCAGGAGAGATCCAACAAACAAGGAGGTATACACAGAAGGAGGATGTCAGAAACGGGGCCCAGGTACTGGGCTGCTGGATATTTAAAAGGAGGCGTGGCCAATGACACTGGAGGGAAGACCCGCCTAAGGAGGAGAGTGGGTGGAGTCCAGATCACATAGGCAACAGACTGGAAGCACAGCCCGGCATGCGGGGATGGCAGCATGAGAGCACCGGATCCCAGCAAAAGTTACATGCTGCACCCAGCCGCGTGTAACATATAGGTATTATCAGTTGAAAGCTTTGTGACCTTGAGAAAGGCTTTTTACAAGCCAAAATGCGTTAGTGTATACTGTTTAAAATTGCTGTTATCCGGGACGACTTCTATCCATTGTAGCAGATTTCCTGGACATTGCTTTTATGCCTTTTTGACATTATATTTATGATGTCAAATACATTTGTGAGTATTACTACTCTGAATACTTATTGCTTTGAATAAATGGAATTATACTATTGCAGTATTTGTCTTCTATTTTTTATCATCTGATGGCACGCAACTTCACGGGTCTGCAAATCGAGGCTTGGCTCTAAAGATCGGGAACGGAGACCGGCCCACGTGTAAGAAGCCGCACAGACCGCTTGCATATCGCTGTGGCATCTATCATCTCTAAGGACTTATTACGAACTACTCTCATCTAACTGTGAGCTTATCTATTCTTATCCTTGATGCTTGACAATTTCACTAAACATAAGGACATTTAGAGACTAAGGGCCTGATCCAGACCTACGCTGGCTGGTGTTAAGACGCTTAAAAGCCGATCTGCGCATGCGCCGGGCAGATGTTGCCTGGCGTAGCTACGGCAACGCCCGATCGTTGATTGGGCATCCGTAGCAGCGCCGTAGTAACGCTGGAGGGGGCGTCACTCAGCGTTACTACGTTCAGGTTAGTGTAGGTGGGCGGGGAGAGATACTTTATCGCGGTAATGAGGGAGGGAGGGAAGGAGGGGTTTGCATCCAAACGCTCCTGTGCGAGCATATTTTCCCTTGCTTAGGCCGGCTGAAGTTAGGGTAGCCTTCAGCCTGCGTAAGCGAGGGAAACTACGCTCGCACAGGGGGAGAGTCGGGGACAGTGAACTCCGATACGCTCTGCTTTACTAAGCACAGCGCATCGGCGTAGTTCTGGATCAGGCCCTAAGCATTTATCTATATTTATCAAATGTACACATATTTGCTGTTTTCGGTAGAACTTGAGGGTTAGAGAAGACAACACAAGACAATTCTTAATCAGCTATAGTATTTAATAAAGAATTAAGCAAAGTACATGAATAATACTTATCTTCAGCTGGTAGTTATTGTTTGATACTGATCAATAGGTTTCCAGGAGCCCCAATCACGATTGATATCGAATTGGAAAGATCAGCAGGCACTTCTGCATTGGACTTAAAAATTGGGAACAGCAGCCATCTTAGGCTGCCCAGTCACATTTGGTGTTTTATTTCTTTTAAATTACTTCACTATATCTCATTGCCTTGAATGTGTTTATTCACAACGGTGTCACTGAATAACATGGAAGTCTTAGGGACCAGGAAGGAAGAAAAAGACCCCCCAGAGAGATGCATTTATTTTTATTTGATTAGTATGCATATAACATTACAGGGTGCTTCCCATGAATTGTGGGGGTCAATGTCTGTGTATTTAATTTCACATTATGTAAATCTTTAGTTTTGGTATTTAAAATATTGAACTTAATTTTTATAAATTGATTTCCCACATATTTCCCACATATTTGCTCCCCCAAATTGTGTGTGTGAGAGAGATAGAGAGAGAGAGAGAGCGAGAGCGAGAGAGAGAGAGAGAGAGAGAGAGAGAGAGAGAGAGAGAGAGCTGGAGGTAGGGAGAGAGAGAGAGTTTTAAAGCCACAAACAATTTTGCTATTCTCTACTTTACTTTCTAAGTTGTTCGCAATTGAACTTCTTCATCCATATCAACTTTGTTTGTGAGCTTAAGCTAGATTTTTCCCTTAAACTTGATAAGACATGCTTTACTGCACTAGATATAAGTTTGTACAATTTATACTGAGTTCATGAATAGGCAGATCAAGAATATCAACACATAAAAATAACTGACTTCGGTTCATCAGCTCTCAATGCATGCAACCGAGACACTGAATCTTCATTTCTTAAATATACCAGAGTTCTAATCCAGAATCTTTAAATTCACATAGGAAGGGGTTACTGAGAATGACTGAAGACTGAAGAGAAAGGTGGATAAAGAAAAACAACAATTTTCTGTATATTCTTTCCAGTTGATTGTCAAGGTATATAATCTCAATTTTTATTATGATCACATCAGTATCTTATCAAACCTTTCAATGCCCTCTCATGCATCTTGTGCTGTTGTAAAACATGTCACTGTTTGTTATACTCCTGAAATGATATTAAAGTGATACATTTATGCAGTATCAGGAGTAATCCTTCTGTACTTCTTATTAACTCTGCTCCATTTTTATTACGATTTGATCTTTGCTTCTTTCTAGACACAATGATGAAGTACCATGATATGTGTGGTACAATTATGTTGTAAATATAAATACACAGCGGGAGAAACAAAAGCACAATAACAATACTCTAGCCTCCATAAACATTATTAGTATCTTCAAATTTCCGTACCAGAGATGTAATGCAGGTCATATTTTATCCTGTGGGTATCACTGGGGTGGAAAAGTATATTTAGGCTTTCATTTTATGGTTTAAATGAATCATGGTCATAAAATAGTTTTATATTTTTGTTTTTATTAAAATCATTTACATTTGATCTTCAGCATGTGTGAAGGAGACACATACATTCCATTATTTTATGGAAAGTGGATTTGGTATATTTGTGAAACCTTTGATCCTTATTTGGGGACACTGTCCGTCCCTGATAAACTTTAGCCAATGGCCTGTCCCGCTTTTATAAAGACAAAGCTTACAGTGCTGAAGGCATGACAGACATATTAAATACCTGCTGTAAAATTGTACTTTTATGTGGTTATCTTGAGTTACAAGCAACAGCATATAAAAAATAGCTGTATCACTGTGTTCCTGTATATGAAATATGATGAATGGTACTCAAGGCTTCGGGACCAGGAGGGGCAACCCTCCATAAGCAGGAAGAAGCCTGAGTAAGAAAGCCTTATGGGGCTTCTACCTGCTTTGAACTGTGTTGTAGAGTTGTCAAATTTGTCCAGGACACTGGTATTCCTGTCTGAATGGTTTGTGCATTTCATCTGGTGGGTATTTATACAGTGTGCTCTTGCTTCTCATACTATAGTAAAAAAGTTTTATATATTTATGCCTTAATACAAAGACTTTATTGCACTATACAGCGCCCCTTTTCTATATCAGATTTTAGATGTACCTTTTTCTGAAGGAGACCTGGATCTAATATAAAAGGAAGATTCAGATTTGATCAGAGGCCCTGCTACCTAACTCCTAGGACCAGGGCCAGATTAACAGTGGGGCTATTTAGACTACAGTTCGAGGCCTCCATCTGAAAATAGGCCCCACACACTGCAGATCTCCAGGCCTCCCACTTCAGTGTATAAGGATGAATGTCAGGGATTGACATCCTCCTCCAAAGCATACTATATAATGTGGGCCCTTGATCATTTTCAGCCCCATGCCCCGTGACTCTCAATCTGGCCTTGTCTAGGACATTGGTCCAGATCCATAACTAAGCTTAGATTGTGTATGTTAGCCTCTGCATTGGAGGTTAACATATGGAATTTGCGATCCTATATTCCATAAAGGAATGCACACATCCCTGTACAACCCTCGCACACATGCCCCTTCAACTCCTACCTTAACTCTCCATGTGGAAGGGCCACTTACATAATGCAGCAACGTATGTAAGTACTTATCTGACTGACACAAGCAGCGTTCATAAGTCATGTTGCGCTAGCAGCTGAAATCATCAAGGTAAGTGCACCTGTTTTTCTGTTTTTTCTGAGCTAAGGTGCTGAGTAGAGTTGAGGAGCACTGACCTCACGCATTTTACCACTCAATTGTGATTTTGAAGCCAGAGGGAAACGTTTGGCTGTAGGTGTGCTAGATAGAGACTGTTCTAGTGATAGTATCATTCACCTCTTCTAGTATAAAATAGAAACCAACTGCCCTTATTAGGACTCTCACCTTTCCCTTAATATAATAAGAGATGTGCACTGCACATTTTAGAGGAAGTGGTACAGTATGTGTAGTGTGCAATAGAATAGAAGGCAAATCATTTTTGGTGCACCTTGTAAACTAATATTAATTTCTGCTCTGAATCTACTATTACAGTCCCTTGTTAGGGACATACCACTGTCATACCACTAGTATAATTGACAGTCTTTTTTTCTCAATAAAAAAGCAAAACCATTAAGGGCTGTCATTTTTTCATAAGCTGCCCAAAAATTTATATCAGAAACTGTGCTGTTTGACTAGAGTTGATTCTAGGTGTGACATTTACATTTGTAATCTGTTGCTGTCGACTCTCAATATGAGATCCAAAGAGCTGTCACTATCAGTGAAGCAAGCCATCATTAGGCTGAAAAATCAAAAGAAACCCACCAGAGAGATAGCAAAAACATTAGGTGTGGCCAAATCAACTGTTTGGAACATTTTTTAAAAATAAGAACGCACCGGAGATCTCAGCAACACCAAAAGACCCGGAAGACCACGGAAAACAACTGTGGTGGATGACAGAAGAATTTTTTCCCTGGTGAAGAAAAACCCCTTCACAACAGTTGGCTAAATCAAGAACACGCTCCAGGAGGTAGGTGTATATGTGTCAAAGTCAACAATCAAGAGAAGACTTCACAAGAGTGAATATAGAGAATTCACCACAAAATGTAAACCATTGGTGAGCCACAAAAACAGGAAGACCAGATTAGAGTTTGCCAAACAACATCTAAAAAAGCCATTACAGTTCTGGAACAACATCCTATGGACAGATGAGACAGCTTCTGATCCAAAACATACCACCTTATCAGTAACGCATGGTGGTAGTAGTGTCATGTCGTGGGCATGTATGGCTGCCAATGGAACTGGTTCCGTTGTATTTATTGATGATGTGACTGCTGACAAAAGCAGAAGGATGAATTCTGAAGTGTTTTGGGCAATATTATCTGCTCATATTCAGTCAAATGCTTCTGAACTCATTGGACAAAGCTTCACAGTGCAGATGGACAATGATCTGAAGCATACTGCAAAAGCAACCAAAGAGTTTTTTTAAGGCTAAAAAGTAGAATGTTATGCAATAGCCAAGTCAATCAATTGACCTGAATCCGATTGAGCATGTATTTCACTTGATGAAGACAAAACTTAAGGGAAAATGCCCCAAGAACAAGCAGATACTGAAGACATTTATAGTAGAGGCCTGGCAGAGCATCACCAGGGATGAAACCCAGCATCTGGTGATGTCTATGCATTCCAGAATTCGGACAGTAATTGACTGCAAAGGATTTGCAACAAAGTATTAAAAAGTGAAAGTTTGATTTTGATTTTGTTTAGTTTGTCCCATAACTTTTGGTCCCTTAAAAAGTGGGAGACACATACAGAAACCATTGTAATTCCTACACAGTTCACCTGATTTGAATGTAAATACCCTCAAATAAAAGTCTGCAGTTAAAGCACATCTTGTTTGTTTAATTTCAAATCCATTGTGGTGGTGTATAGAGCCCAAAATATGAGAATTGTGTCGATGTCCCAATATATGACTTTATATGTGCCAGTGATAAGAGCACTGGACCTGATCCTGACCTCCATGTGGATATTCCTTCCGCTGCCCACTTACTTTAATCTGCATAAGCATGCAGAATAAGTGGAACACCCACCCCATATGGAAAACCTTTCATACGGAACTGAGTTCCGGCATGTGCATGCCACAAAATCACCTGACTTTCACAAGCACATTGCAGAAGTCAGGTAACTTTATTAATTTAGAATCAGGCCCTATGTGGAAATACTTTTACCCAAACCCTGACAATGTGTGACCTGTGTAGTGCCAAAGTAAGTCGAGGTAAGGATGTTAGACATCTAGGCACCTACTCCTCCCTGTAACATCATTTGCAACCATATCATAGAAATTCTTTATCAAAATCTGTAAAATCATATGTCATAATAAAAAGTCCAGCATCAGCTAAGAGCACCATAGTTAGATCCCAGGACATGCAATATCCATCAGCAACATCACCATCATCATCATCTTCCTCACCCTCATTAGCGATCATGGGTATTCCTGTATCCTTTTTGACTTCTTTGAGGCATCAATGAGTGAAAGTGCTGCTGGTGCTGCAGCGGGTAAATCTTCATCACATGGGGACCAAGAAGAAGACTAGCCATTTAAAAAAAAATGCCTGTGGAGCAAGCCTTTGCTAGAGGAACCAAGTATGACAGCTACTACCCAGTAGCAAAGGGCATTGCTGAAGCTATGACCACCATGATATCAGTAGAATTCTTTCCAATATTCACCATTTATTCTGCTACTTTAAGAAGATTAGTTGAGGTCATGTGTCCATGCTAATCTCAAATTCCATTTGGATTCTATTTTTCCAGAACAGCAGTTCCTCATCTGTACTGTGAGCTTAAAAAGAAAGTAACTGTTTGTCTACAAAATGTCATTGTTCCGAATATCCATGTGACTATAGATATGTGGACAAGTGGTACTGGTCAAACTAAAGATTACATTAAAAGGTGAGTATATCGCCCTCAGCAGCAACATCTCGCGTACAAAGCCAGCTCATTCACAGGCAGGCTACTCTTTGTATCTGTGGCTTCAGTAAGAAGCATATTGATATAAATATTGTGTAGAAAGTCTGTGATGTCATAGGAAAATGGCTCATCCCACTAAAACTGTCCTTAGGCTTTGTGGTTTCCAAAAGCGGAAGTATAATTTTACCAGCCTTGCTAATTGTAAATTGGAGCACATCTCATGTTTTCCAGTAACCCAAAAACTTAAAAATAAAAAAATAAGACAAAAAAGAATTATGCAAGCGCCACTACTTGGTGTAGGTTATGATTGGCACCCCACTGTCTCTTTGTAAGAGACTTGCTACAGCATGTGTCTTTCGGGGAGACAGTGGAGATGGCGATCATATGCTAAGAGCTGCTGCTCTGCATGCCTGTATAACTGAAAGTCATACGGACTAATCAGGAAACTGCTGGCCAGTGTAATTAACTGTTGCTGGCTGTCAGATTCCTGATAAGTCTATATAACTTTCAGTTCAGTTAAACAGATTTTCACAGTGCCCTGCGCTCCCCTCATTCTCCTCCCTTAGAGTCAATAACATTTTCAGAATTCAGCAACCGCATGTAAAACTTTGCAGCCACTGCAGAAAATGGTCAATTTGCCATACCACCAGCTGAAGCAAGATGTAGTAACCTGGTGCAATTCCACCCTTTATATGCTTCAGTGACTGGGGGCACAAGAACAAGAACAAGTACATGTCAAGCCATGAGATAGGGAGAGGGAGATGTTACTGCAACACACTGGAGAATAATCTCTATTTTATGCAAGATAATGAATCCCTTTGAAATTGTGACCCATGAAGTGAGTTCACATGTCAATAGTCAGGTCATCCCCTTAATTAAGCTGATGAAGAAGAAGCTGGAGATGCTGAAATGAAATATGAAAGTAAGCGAGGACTTGTAGATCGAGCTCTTTATTTGCTTACCAGTGTTAGCCTTAAGCCAATTGCTGTAGACAACCCAAAATATATCACTTTTCATATCTATTAATTTTTTTTTAAGCCCGAATAATCCAAGCACTTCACCCACAGAAGTATCAGTCCCTGTCGCTTAAGTGCTTGGTTTGTTAAACTGCATGTCCAATGTAAGGGTGTGTGGGAGTGCAATTCCATCTTGCACCACTTTTTAGTATGGGCTTTAGTATATATTGGTGCTAATCCTCTTCTGCACCACAGTCTCCACCATGTGGAATGAATCATTTAAAAATGTACTGAAACAGGTCTTGTCTGCTTTATTCTCTAAATGTTCAGACTGTTTACAATGTCCAAAGTATNATAGTGAACTATAAAAATGGAATCATAAAATAAAACATTTTATAAAAATGCTATAAACCAACTGGCTGTCTGACACTCCATCCCAGTATCCCAGAAGACCACAATCCTCTCTGAGAGCACATGATTTACCTTGTTAAATTTTTACAGAGCAGCCACTTTACACAACATTCAGCCATCCATGATCTCCTAATGAGGAAGTTGAAAGACCAAGTCCACACAAGAGCACCAGATTCCCAATTCTTTTAATACAATAGAAATCACAATGGATTTTTATTTTCAATGACCAATCATTTATTGTCAATGTTTTTCCATGTTCATATACACTGGATTAGCCTTTTTCTTAGTTCCACTAACTTACTGCCACATTTTCTACTAGTCTTTCTTTTCTTTCCACACTATGTTTCATAGATGTTTTCTATTCTTTTATACCACCCGGTGTTGGTGTTGCTGCTTTGCTGCTAAGTTTCGACATCGCTGCAGCCTTTAACCAATACTTAGTAACAATCCTAGCGAACCGCGCTCCCTCTCAGCAGCGGTCACCAACACCTCTAAGGTATACACCTCTTTCTACCTCAGAAATTCGTCAGTCTGATATTACATCAGACAAACCAACATAAACAATCAAATAAAAAATGAGATATTAGTGTCTGCGCTATATGTCTTGAGTCAAATGTACTGGTAACACTGTACCTTCTAGGACTCAGTCCAAATGTTCAGAGAAGTCTCTAATCCAATACGATATTTTTCAGTTCTTTATGTCTCCTTCCTTGTTGGCTTTTTCTCTTTTTCTTACGTTTTTCAGTTTCCCTTCCCTTCTTTTCCAGGCTTTCCATCCCACCGAAAAAAAGAAGGAGAAAAAAATCCTGTGCGGCAACGTCTAATTTAGGTGAATCTTACTTATAAAGCAAAATTCCTAATCACATTGTGTACATCTTGTTAAGTAGACCTATAATGATTAATTTTCCTCGTTTCCTCTCTAGGGTCCAATCTCTGTCTCTTCTGGACTCGTCTCTCCCACTCAGCATAGAACAGCAAGGAGCAAGCAGAAGTGTGTTCATTTGTTCTTAGGAGGACTTGAGGAATCGGAACTAACAGACGGAGAGAGGAGCATATTATCATCTTATGCATCTTTTATGATGAGCCTTCTTCACAAGACACATAAATTGTAAGTAGGATTTATTGTGTGGTCTGAACTTACCTGTGTGTTGTCCTGCACAAAGATCCACTTTTCTTTCTGTTCCATGCTGAGTGGGAGAGACGAGTCCGGGAGAGACAGAGATTGGACCCTAGAGAGGAAACGTGGAAAATAAATCATTATAGGTCTACTTAACAAGATGTACATAATGGCCCGGGTTCAGAACTACGGCCGTCTTCCACAGACAGTAATTTGCTGAAAGATAGCTACTGCGCATGCTTAGTAACTATTGTACGTAATCTATGTATCGTTTCGATACATAGATTGCGCATATGCCGCGCCCAGGGTGCATTGCGGTGCCATGGTGAGCCAACCAGGGCTCACCACGTCACCTATCCCTTCAGCCCCTGCGGTTGGATTGATAATCCACCGCATGGGTCGGAAGGCGGGAGCAGTGGCTGAAGATAGTGGACCCTGGATCAGCAGGCTGCGCGCAGGAGGGTGAGACCCCAGATGTGGAGATTATTATTTAACTACTCCCTACCTCTTAGACAGTGCTTATTGTGACCCCTTGGACCCTCCCCAAGTGAAATAGGCCCAGGACCTCTCCCCACTGGCACCAGCGTTCCCCCCCCCACTAACACCTGACACCCCTGGGCAACGATTATAGGGCCTGCCAGTCTGACACCGGTAGCACCCCCTTGGCAACAGGCGTACAGTGGCTCCCGGCTGGGAAAGGCTGCTTCACTGCCCCACTGCTGCTGATGATACGGCCCAGTCCAGGCCTGGACTGGAGCCCCAAGCCCCTCCACAGGCATAGGGGGTGAGGACCACCCCCATCTGAGGGCACTAGGCCCCATTGTGTTATAGGTTGCTAGGCCCTATTAGGTAGAGGGGTGTTAGAACCCTGTAGTACAGGGCATTAGGCCCTATAGGTAGTAAGAGTTAAAGGGTACTAGACCCTGTGTTAGATAAGGGCGCTAGGCCCTTTGTTAGAGGGGGCTAGGCCCTTTGTTAGAGGGCGCTAGGCCCTGTGTTAGAGGGCGCTAGGCCCTGTGTTGGGAAGCGGGTGCTAGGCCCGGGGTATAGTTAGAAGGGTGTTAGATCCTTGGTTAGCATGGCACTAGGTTAGGGACGGGCACTAGGCCCGCGGTAGGTTGGGCATCAGGCCCCTATTTGCTTAAAGGGCATTAGGCCTGGTTATTATTGTTGGGCGCTAGGCCCATGCTAGGTTGCGCAGTAGAGGGCGATAGGCCCTGTTTAGGCCACAGGGAGCGCTAGGCTCCTTTAGTGGTAGAGGGCACCAGGCCCTGGCTAGGGCAGCGTGAGGAGGACACGTGAGGGCAGGGTGCAGTACTCAGTGATAAGTGGTCTCTAGTAGGTGTGGTAGAGGTGTCTTCTCTGGCGGTTCTTCAGGATCGGGTAGGAACATCTGGGGTGGGGGCGGGCCTGGGTTTTGTTTATATTTCACAGGGCACTGGTTCACCAGCCGTTACACTAACACACCATGTCCCTTAGCCTAACCCTAACCTTCCCCTTAAGCGATAACCTTAACCCTCTTTCTTAACCCATAACCTCAGCCCCGGTGTAGCCGCCACAGTCTAACCCGAAACCACAGCTGCCGCAGCTGTTTCGCTACTGTGAGCGGGTAGAAATAGGTTCCCAAAAGCAATTTTCTCATTGGTGAGTTTAGCTAGCGGCTATGTCCTTATTTATAGAAAGCCAATTGGACAGACAACACCATTCCCCTCTCTAGGCATTGGGAACCACAACTGCGTCATACCCGGAAATCTAAACTATAGACAATTGGAATTTGAACTCCTAATCAAACTTCTTCATTTTATGACTTCGTTTTACGATTTCTTTCTGCTATAAATATGCCACATGTTGCTCTTCAGAATCTTAGTAAAGGCTAAGTACTATTCACTTCTATGCAAATACTTGTGGTTTTATTAGGAACTGCTTCATGCATGCAAGCCATTAGCTTTAGACTTAATGCTTCATGTTCTTATTAGCTTTAATTTGTTGACTACTCTAGAACAAACATCAAGTTGAGAAAACAGATTTACAAATCTGTTTACCTTATATAATGTAATTGAACATTCACACCATGCGACTGCACACATTGATGTGTAACACTTATTACCTCTTTCCTTTATTACATTACCTTAAATTGATGAAGTTAATGGAGCAGAGAAAGAAGTCTGCTTATCCAGCCCTGGATGGGTAAAAGAAATATATGTATTTTATACTTTTCAATTTTAACCACAGCACAAATAAACGTCTACTAGGGGTGTACATGTGTAAATATATACAGAGAGCTGGATAATAAATAAATAATCAATTTCTCAAGCACTACATAGAATTATGCAAGAATATTGCTTATCATTTAGTTGAGTACAGTGTTTTCATCTGAAGGTGTGATATAATTAGACTTCATCTAGGG
>WWET01004883.1:16569-28140 GCA_011038615.1 Limnodynastes dumerilii
TGTGTGTGTGTGTAGCTGTTCACTGTGAGCATTGTTCGGAATAGGGGTAAATTAGTATGAACTAGCAAAGTGCGTAAGTGGGGTGATTTGACTGGAGGGTGCATGCGGGTGAATTTTACACATGTACTTTTACCTATGAAGGGGCAGTGCTTATTCTCTGCCTGCCAAGGTCAATATATCCAGTATTGTAATATGGCTTGTGGCCGACAGCAATTAATATAACAACAAATTTAGGGGATGTATTTTCTAAATTTCTTTTATTATGGATTACCAATATTGACAATGTATTTTATTTTAATATTTCTAAGAGAAGTTACTAATATACAAATGAAAAAGACTATGTAACACTGATGTTTTCTCTTATTTAGCGAAACAATCCAGGAATTCATATAAGTGCATTAATGCTTTAAGGTTTATTGTGTTTGTTTTTTTTTCATCTAATTAGATGTTTCTTCCTTTTACCGCAGAATGATAGAATAGATAGTTTTTTAAATTTATTTATCATTCTGTTTCTCAATTGTTTCATATGTTTTAGAAACAGGATAGTGAACTGCCCCTTTAATGGAGCGAACGAGGTTACTTAAAAAGATAACATTTGTGCAGCTTTAATACATTATTTTGCATTTTTCTATCTCAACTTTATATTAACTTCACCTTTTCTTTCCTTTGTTTTATATATTCATTTTCATCAATTCAACAATTTAATCTATGCCACGTTACTGTACTGACAGTGATTATTTATGTGCAAATACAAATTTGGTTTCCTGATCTCATTATCATTCAGTTGCAAAATCATTTTATTGTTGCTTCTAGATAGTTCATTTTCCAGACTGTGAGCTGTGTTGTAGTTACCATGTAATACATAGTAACATTTAAACAGAAGTTGCCATATAAAAAGTATATCATATCACTAGCAGCATTTTATCTTTCTGTTTAACAAAAGCACTTACAGTAGATTTTTAGCCAGGATGTAAAGACATTCAGTATTTGACTTAGATTATTTAAAAACAAAGGACCGGATACAGACACCCGGGCTTTCCGTATGTGCATACCCTCCAACATGACCCATTCCATTAGGTACAAAATACTCTGCTTCTCAGTTTGCAACTATCAGTTACTATGGTGACCACCTTTGTTGAAGAAACAAATAGTTTTTTTGAATATCAGTTAATTCATTTAAACCAGGTGAGTGACAGTTAGAAGCTCATTGTACGTAATGGAATGGGTCATGTTGGAGGGTCTGTATGTGTGGGGTTTGATAGTCAGAATGGGAGAGGGGAGTGAACTCCCCTGTCACTCCCCTCTCTCATGATTTAGGCCTCAAGTTTACAGTGCGGATCAACAGCCAGTACGACCACTGATCCAAGCGTAACACTTAAAAGTCATCCACATTGTAAAATTTAAATCTTCTCCCCCCTAGCCACCTTAAAATGACTGGGCGGGGGAGGGACAGGAGAAGTAAGTGCAGAAACATGCATATATGCACCTATGTATCACACATGTAAGTGTAAAGTCCAATGGGCCTGATCCAGAACTACGCTTCGAAGCGATTTTACGCGTGGCGGAGACGTAAAATCGCAGTTTAGAACGCACTGCGCATGCGCACCATATAAAATACGCACATTCACGTAGCGTAATTGTGAACGTATGGGACATTCACGTATGTGTCACGTAAATACTTACGTGTGGGCGTGCCAATTTTACGTGAGACAACAATACGTTCGATTTACGTGAAGTAGGTGGAGGTTTGTATGTAAAGCGTACAGTATGGGCGTGCTAAGCGGCGTACGTTCACGTAGTCTATACGTCCGTTAGCGGACGTACGCTGTTACGTGAGAAAAAGTTAAGGCAGGGTTTGGGAAGCGTATCTTGACAAAATACGTCCGTGCAAGGGGTGTGCCGAGGGGAGTGTAGCGAACTTACGTGCACGAAAATACGCTCCGCGAATAAACGTACGGCACACGTAGTTCTGGATCTACCCCAATGTGTTTACTGGGGCTACAATTAACGTAAACAAGTAAGGTGAACTGTGGATAGTCAGCTGAAGTGTTATTAAAAGGAGGGGAGCCCCTGTGGGACGGCTCTCCTAACGTATAGGAGATCCGCGCGTAACATCTAGAGCGTGAACGCTCCTTTTCCTCCAAACACCCGACTTACGCACTTTGCGTGGGTGTTGGACAGAAGTCTGGACCTGTCTCAAAGATACTATATTTCCTAAAATATCTAAAAAGGTGCCCAAAAAAGAGCTTTCAAAGAGCTTAAGTCTTTTTTTTTCTTATTACCATCATTTTTGTATACTCTCTAGTAAAAAGGCATAAAACCTGATGAATTAATAAAGTCTCTGTTGAATATGACTATACCTTGACTATAAATAAGGTCATAATGTACATAAATCTCATGGGGGCATGATTATACGGAAAATGCAGACATAGCTGTCTGCTTAATTACTAAGTATATGGGTCAGATCCAGACTTTATAAAGTCAGGCTATTTCCATATGGAACTAGGAAGACATTTTATACTGCGCATGTGCAGTATATAAAAATGCTATTGGGAATGCACCCGCCTGATGCAGCATTCCGTATGGATTTCATTCTCATGGGAGGTGGGTTTACTCATCATGTATACACATGGTGGGTGGGAATTGGTATTTAAATTGTACAGTAAGGACTTGGCTAAGCGCTTACGTACAATTCAGTATTCAGAAAGGGTTCTCATGCAGAATACTTAAGACAGGGTCCATGGCACAGATCCACCATGCACACATACAAGAGTAGGGGGAGTGCCTTGGTCTCTTGCATGTGGGATGTTGGATACCAAAATCCATACATTAACCTCCGCAATGGAGGCTAATGTACAGATTTAACTCTTAGCTCTGAATCCAGCACATGGAGGTTATTATGTCTAATGAACTTATGGCTTACAGTGACAGATTTCATAACATGTACTGAGAGGGGGACCAGACACAGCAAAAGGGCTATAATAGAGGGACACCTTTGTTGTAGCATGTATACTGTGCTCCAACATTCCAAGGGGCCCTTCTGCCTACAAACAGTCTAAATCAACAGATGTTCCCTGACTGACTTCACTTTCAAGAACCCTGTTTCACCTCTGTAATCTGTCTCCCAGAAAAGCAGTGCAACTTTATGACCAGGAAAGGGGGGTGGGCCATTAAATCTGTGCCTAGGGGCGGCCTACCCTTAAAATCCGAAACAGTGGCATTATACCTAATATTTTAGTATATTTTATCATCTATGATGTGCTTAAATAAAATACCCAAGACACACAAAGCCAAAGTCTGTAAGAATGAAGGAGGACAAAGAAGAGTAACAGGAGGAGTATGTTACAGATGTTATGGAATTACTCATCACATTCTTTCTCCTACGCTTATGAGTAGTTACTGCCTCACATAGATTTATAGTTCTACTTGATACTCATTTCATTAGCTCAGATTTGTACAAACACGTAATATCTACAACTACTATCTATACAGAAGAACAAGATAATAATTTTCTGTAGTTGTTGTGAACCATATTAGCAACCACACACAAAAGAAATCTTTTCAATCAGTGATTTATGGCTACAAAAAAAATATCTCTTCAAGTGATATTTTAAAACTGCTACTGAGATCAAAACAACTGTTAAAGCTGCACAGGAAAAGATAATAATGATAATAAAGGATACCAAATGATCATAGGGGTGCAACCAAATGATTCTCAAATTTGCAAACCACTACAAGTTTATTTTCCACAAGAAGGAAAAGCAAAAGCTAAGAATCTTACTGGTGCACAAACCCTTCTCATAATAAGATCTCTGTCACATCACACTTCCGTTTTTTTTAAAAAAAGGTATACATTTTATTACATCAGAAAAGTTTAGATCACAGTAATATAGATACAATAAAATTACATGAAACACCTTCCAACAAAGATATGTAGATAAACATATTGGGCCTGATTCAGACTTAAGAATGCGATAGGTACCTAAATATACGCACCTAATAGCAATGAAACTCCCTCTGCACGGTTCTTATGTGACTTACGAGTGCCATAGGGCTCCCTTAACTGTAGGTTCGCATTTTAATGCGTAGGGATAGTACTTAGAAACTTAACTGCATAACCACACCTTCATTTGTTCATTTAACTGCCTCTCTCCACCCAAATCTGCGTATCTGCCTAGTTACTTATTCACAGAACGCCCCTTTTTGCGTATGTTATTACGAACCTAGAGACTTTAGGTGCGTAATGTATAAGTACGTAATTTCATGCGTAAGTCCAACGTAAACAGCGTATAAAACTTACTACGCATGCGTAGTGCATCCGTTCTTAAATATACGCACCTAAAACTACGCAGATTCTTAAGTGTGAATCAGGCCCATTAATATTGTGAGCAATCCTAATAGGTAACAATGGAATCTGCTAATAAATATCTGCCAGCAAGCAAGAACATCATGATCAGACCCAAAATACCAAATAACAATATGTAAATGTACAATAAACAGCAAGGAGATAAGGTAAATGGTCGGTGCCAGTGCCTAGTCTAAGAATCCGGAGGCTGTTCCTGAAAAAACAGACTAACAGCCTCACGGCTGCACTTCACCCACATGTGGGCTGGTAAACAATCTCTGCACTAGTCTAATAACATGCAGCACAAAAACAAAACAGAGCTCCTGCGGACAAAGAGAAGAAGCGGCTCCTGGTGCACAAGGAAACAGCTGTGATACGAGAGGTCCCGACGCGTGTTTCATGGTCTTTTTCAAGCACCAGCAGAGTTCCCATCCCCATTATATCCATGTTTCTGTGCAAACGAATGGGATACCACTTCGATGGGGCCCATTACCTTTAAACTACGCACGGGACCCAACCACTTGCCATGGCCCCCTGCAAATATTGAGGTGTACCTATTCAATACCTCAAAAATCTTCCCCTCGAGCCAAGTATAAATTGCTGTTTCCCCCCACCACTACCACCCATCCACAATAATTTATTTATTTTTATTTTTGTGTTTATTATTATTTATTTATTTATATTATTTTATTTTTTTTATTATTATTTTTTTAATTGTAATTTTTTTTAATAGTACCGTTACATAATCAGAAAGGTCCACCCCATCGCTCTAGAACAACGCCTGATTTAAAGTAGAAAGCTACGGATGGTAAATAATCTTCCCGCCAAGGTCCGCCATAAATTTGGTGGGGACGCAATTGATTTTCTTACGCATTCATCCTATGGCCCTAATAGAGCCAGGGCTATTCCAAGACAGCCACGCTGACAGCCAAAAGATCCCTCTTGGTTGCCCTTCAAACATGCACGACTTCATGCGGCCTAAGTCATTTCCACCGAGGTAAATTAAGCAATCCCGATTACCATACGTACGTGCAATAACAAATGCGAGGAAACATTTCCCAACGCAAGCCCCTGATACCCCACCAATATATGTCCTATCCAGCAAGCCCAACCGGTGCACCCTTTCGATCGGTAAAGAAATGAACCCAAGGAATATATAAATGGCCAATGACAAGGGCCCGCCAGCCTGGGGTAACTAAACCTGAAAGACAATAAGTACCAAACTGACTGATTGGATGCTAAATAATAGTAAGCAAAATCAATACAATTGGAAACAAACCCCGCCCTAACTAACAGCAACCATGTCCTAAAAGCAAAAAGTAAGAATTATAGGCAGGGGGAGGGGGTCAAGTGAAAAACAGCACCAGAAGAGTCAGAGCGAAACCAACGGGGGTGAACAACTCCAAAACCTCCAGGTTGAAACCAGAGCCAATCGGCTACCCCAATAAGAAGGAAACAAGAAGAAAATTCCCCCATGCCCCGCATAAGGCGAGCGATGGCTAGTCTAGCTCACCTTGACTCGAGCACCGTTAAAAATTAACTTACGAAATACCTTACCAATACCTATGGAATAAAAGAAATACTTATTTATAAGAATTCTGTTTTTCGGTGTTGTAATATGACACAGCTTCCAGGCCTACCTGTGATGCCCAATTAAACAACTATCTGCTTCGTCAGGATACGTCATAATCTGTGCTAAGTAAAATTACTTATATTACTGTTTGAACCGCAGTTTCAGAGTAAATTTGCACCATTAATATGGGCACTCAAGTACTAGCTCTCTTAACACCTGTTCTGTACAAAATATCTCACAATGCAACGGTTTTACCCTTGGTATGTGCTGATGGGAACATCAATATATTTAGACATTTACATACCACAGGCACGAAAAGTGTAGCAACACACCATCAGAACATATACAGGGATACGACAGGGTACTAAAGAATTGGACAGCAATCTTGCTGTAATAAACGCGCTGCCCCAATATTCAAGATGAAAATTTTAAATTCTGGAACTGAAACACAAGATACAGTTGAAAACCCAGCAAATACCATGCAGTCCTTTTTGCATTAACAGAAAATTAAGTGAAACCAAGGCACTGCTAGCAAGGCTCTGCTCTGTTGTTTCTAGGTAGAAGACAGACAGCATGTTGGGCAAATGAGAGGCAATACATGTAAATTTTTTTCTGAATAACTAACTGCATTTTATTAGAAAGTCCAACAAAAACTGGGTATTTAGAACACAGCTTAATTTAGGGAACTGTGTAGAACTAAACTCAACTTACTGTCTGTATAAGTGCAAACACTATTTTAGATTCCAGCTGAGTTTGAGTGTGATCATAACCAAAAATTGTATTATCTAAAGCAGCGGTTCTCAACCTTTTTTTTTTTTTTTGGAGAGTATCAGTTTCCCACTATGGAATCATGTCAGGTATTTTATTTTCCTACTTTGCATATCATGTAGATACCCATGACCCATATATATATTTTTTCAGGGGTTTTGTTGTCATTTAAACAATTTTACGGTGATTTTAAGGAGCATTTTCTACATATGTCATTTATCCCCAAGATATTTGTTTCATTATGTCCTTGGTCATTTGATAGTTTATTTCCTTATAAATTTTCCCGGTTGCCTTAAGTACCACCTGACTGTTCCAAGTATGCTTGAGAACCCCTGATCTAAACTAATGCTGCTACAAGACATGCAGTGTCCAAGAAATATGTAAAATTCTTGGTAAACCTTTGTACAGTCAGGAAATATGAAAGGCGAAAACTGAGTAAATTTACTATGCAGCAGATACTAAATTTAACATTTTTTGAAATGTCAACAATATAATAGAGAGAGCAGATGACCAGCCTAAGCTCACCTGTGGACAAATGTTAGTAAAACAACTGACAATAATACTGTTACCTACCATACGATGTACAAGGTTTGATAACCTTCAATTCATGATTAATATAATAAAGGCAGGCATTGGGAAAGAAGACAGACCCTCTAACTATACACAATGTTGGCATTAAAAACAATAAAAAATGGGCAATAATAAATAAAGTTATCATTTAAGCTTTAAACAGCATTACCATGAAGGGCTTACGCTCGTATGACTAGAAAATGAGCCGGATCTTGAAAGCAACATAAAAGTAATGCAACTGCCATATTTGAAAAAACCTTGTGCAATTAATGGGAAGTGCAAAATACCATCCAGATGCACCCCATATTGAATAGTGTGCATATTCAATCCCACCGATTATAATATGGAAGTCCTTTAGTTTCCTCCAGATTATATAGTGAGAATGGCCATATAGCTTTCACCAGAATGTACAGTGTAAAGTTCTATTTGCCTTCCCCTGGAGTGTACAGCGTGACGGTCAATTCACCTTCTGCCAGAGTGTATAGTGTGAAGCATCTTTCCCTGGATAATAGAGAATAAAAGATCTCATAACTCCCCCCAGATTTTAAATTGTGAAAGTTTACCTTCCCTTAGCCTGTATAGAGGAAAAGACCTTATACCTTCCCCTACATTGTATAGAATAAAAGATACCTTTCTCCAGACTGTATAGTGCTTCTTTGTATTTTAGTAATTGTGCAAAATATTTGTCATTATAGGCCGTATACAGAGAGTTTTCCGCTTTGCAACGCCATCTACGTTTCTTTTTGCAACGTAGATTGTGTATACGCCCAGAGCTCTGAATAGGGCCCTATATGTTTATATTATTAGTGAATTCAAGCAATGCAGCAAGTAGGTCTCCTTGTAGGGCTCTGATCCAGAAGTGCTGGCAGAGGAGGAAATCTAAAACAGGTTGGTAAACTCAATGTAATGGAGGATACAGTAGAGCTTGCAAGGGCTCCTAATGACAAATAAGACCAGACCTGGTATAGTAGGTCAACAGTGTTTTATGCATGACCAAAGCACTAAAGGGGAATCTATCCATATACAGATACATAATTACACACACACAGAGGCATACATAGACATATTTTTATCATAGTTGCCTACTTTTGAAAAATAATTTAAGAAAAGTAAAAAGCATAGGGGCGGTCCCTGAGTCGCCAGGGGGCGGTCCCAGTGTTGCTAGGGTTAGTGTATGGGTGTCCTGCAAAGTAATCACTTACACATTTCTAAAGTCAAATATTTTTTGTTTATGGGAGTTCAAATATTGTAAAAAAAAATATCTACGACAGCCTTTGTATGTATTAGAGTGATTTTATGTATTCTCCACACCTTCCTCCTACTCCCTTGTATTCTACAAACTTCCCCCTACTCCCCATGCATTCTCCAGAATTCCCCATAAGCCCCTGTGTATTTTCCAGACTTCCCCATACACCCCTGTATTCTCCAGACTTCCCCATACTCCCCTATATTTTCCAGACTTTCCCTTATGCCCCTGTATTCTCCAGACTTCCCCATACCCCCCATGTATTCTGAAGACTTCCCAATACTCCCCTGTATTCTTG
The DNA here is from genome assembly GCA_011038615.1 of Limnodynastes dumerilii. NCBI lineage: Eukaryota > Metazoa > Chordata > Amphibia > Anura > Limnodynastidae > Limnodynastes > Limnodynastes dumerilii. The sequence continues at coordinate 25,370 of WWET01004883.1, forward strand.
TAATCACTTAGGGTCACTGCCATTCAGTAACAGGTTTGGTCCTACAGGGCTCCTGTACCTGTACTGTGCTCTATGAAAAGCCACTGCCGCATATAACGCGGCAGTGGCTTTTAAAAAACAACAACTTTGTCCCGAGAGTCTAATCTCTCAGGACAGTTTGGAGGCATGGCTCAGCAGAGCTGGTCTCTGGGAGAAAAGGGTGATCTCACAAGATTCCTGGAGTCTCCTGGACATTCCAGGAAAGTCGGCAATCATAATTTTTATGCATCTTTGAATGCGTAGCAAGCCACGATGGCTGTATACATTACTATTTTCCTCTGAGAAAATAATGCATATACTGTGGGTCTATAGTATAAGTATAGACAACTATACAGACTACTAATGCTAACCTCATTATTGTCATGTTCGATCATATTTATTAATATATATTATATATCTGATATATAAATAAATACTAAATAATTACTACTATTGCAGACACATGAAGTCAACCCCAAAACTAGGGAATTCAATTATTATTGAGGCTTGCTCCCCAAAGGAAGAGGAAAATAGGAGACAGTATCCTAATATATTATTTGAAATGTACTGCATACTACATACCAATATGGAGATCAGGTTAAAGACCTAAATTCACTTTCCCTGGTAACAAATAGCTAAAGATGTCAACATATGAAAAGCAGGGTTGCCGACTCTCCCGGAAAATATCCTGGAGACTTCTAAAATTTGGGCAGGTCTCCCAGTATCCCGGGAGAGCCAGCAAAATTACTTCTGTAATCCCTAGCGTTACTAGGGATGTGCGGGGCTTGATGATGTCATCAGGCCCCGTCTATCCCCTGAAACGCTAGAGAATACAGGAGTGATTGGCAGGGGAGGGGCTTAATGACACGTTTTGCATAAATGTCATCATTAAGCCCCGCCCCCTGCAGAAATCTGTGTCATCCCTCTGGGTTCTCACGGAGGGAAGTTCTAAAAAGTTGGCAACCCTGCTGAAAAGCCTGCATCACATTTTAAATCAATCTACAAAAGTTAATGTACTTACCTCTTGTTGCTTGGATTTATTTGGCACATAGTGCCTGCCGTTATTCATGTCTTGCTCAGGTTCTGTCTGTGTTCCCCTATCGGTGTGTTGAGCTTCTGCCTAGAATTTCCCTCCTACTGTTAGTCTGTCACTGCCTGTCTTGTGTGTATCCTCTCCTCTGTCTTAGGTGTGGCATCTTTTCCCTACTTTCCAGTGTGTCACATCATAACATCCTGTCTGTCTTGTGTGTATATTACCTCTGTCCTGTGTGTATGGTCTGGTGTGGCCTCTTCTCCCTGCCTTTCCAGTAAGCCACATTATAATACTAGTGAGAGACAGTATGCAGCCAAGCGTGTTTATATGTCTTCCTGCTTAAACAGCACTCAGTGTCATAAAACTTCCTATTTATCTTACTTAGCATAGGGATGTATCTGAAGTCTGGATAGCGCAGCAGGCGTTTAGTACGTCCATACTGTACAATTTGAATAGTAAACCACTTCCCCTTGCAATTGCCCTGCTCTCAGAAACCCGTTGGGAAAAAAAAAAAATCACATCTCTGGTTCCTAAGGATACCGATGCTGCAATCGTAGCATGTGCAGGCACAGAATGCCATTTTTTGGTTCTAGCAAACAGAAAACACTCTATTTGCAGAAGTCCATTCTGGATCCAACCCACCATCTCTATTTCATATGCATGAGGAGTGGTTCTGCATCGGACCTCATTCATTCCTTTGTACTGTGCATAAGCAGAGCATAAGCAAAGAACCCACTAGCAGCCACTAGTGGCAGGAACTATAAATGTCCATAACGACATACAGGTCTGCCCCTATGGGCAGAACAAGATACTGCAGTCTGGATGTAACATTATGCCCCCCTTCGGAAGGCGGATTCCAGACGCCTCCTGGAAACTCTAAAGATGACCTAAGGCTAAAGTTCATCTGGAATAATGTTCATGAAAGCTGGATCAGGAGGTAAGTTCTGTGGGGACACTATGGCAGAAGGAATTAGTCTGAGTTAAATCCAGGAATGTAAAAATAGTCCGGATGTACATAATCTTGGGCAACGGAACACACTGGCAAAGAGTAATATAAAGGAGCCATCTCTGATGATGGATAATGCTGACCTCTTCTCCTTGATTTCCTCCTGGATGTTCTACCACTGGTCACCACGGACCTAGTTTCGATAAAACCAGAATGTAAGGAAGGTTGTGAAAACTTGCCCCTTGAAGATTTAGCAGTCTGTAGTGGGATTTGACCCTTAGAGGACCTGAACAAATCAGACAAGGGTTCGGAAGACCTGGATGTAGAAGGAAATTTAGCAGATTTGGAGGTGGCATCCTGAATAGTCTCAATTTTCTCAAGAATTGACTAGAGCCAGGAACTGAGGTTCCCCACAGGCACGGCATGGCTGGAGTCCCCCTCTGGGGCAGCTGGACTGGAGCCCCCCCTCTGGGGCGGCTCTCGGGTTGGCGGCCGGACAGGCGGCACTCGGGTTGGCGGTCAGACAGGCGGCACTCGGGTTGGCGGCCTCGGGTTTGGCAGCACTCAGGTTGGCGACCTCGGGCTCGATAGCACTGTGAGGCACCATTGGCTGGGCAGCTCGGTGAGGCACCGCTGGCTGGGCAGCTCTGTGAGGCGCTTCTGGCTGGGTAGCTCTGTGAGGCGCTTCTGGCTGGGTAGCTCTGTGAGGCGCTTCTGGCTGAGTAGCTCTGAGAGGCGCTTCTGGCTGAGTAGCTCTGTGAGGCGCTTCTGGCT
>WWET01004883.1:29414-39634 GCA_011038615.1 Limnodynastes dumerilii
TGGCAAGCACTATGTGCTGGATAATGCAGTGTAACCACACAACAAATACAATACAAAAATAATAAACTGCACACTAACACGAATATTAGGGAAAGGCTGCAGCAGACAAAAGTAAACAGACAGACCGGAGAACTGACAGGAATACTCACACCATACAGGAGGAATGGACAACAACTGGAAACAGATACAAGGGCTGGAACAAAGATCAATAAGGACAAAACAGAGAGCAGAGAACTGAAGGCTAGAATAATAAGCACACAGAAAACAGGAGGCTGAAAGCTAAGAGCAGTAGCACACACCAACATGAACAGGAAACTGAAAGCTATGACCCACCCCTGTGCACTGGATCAAGGGGAATATAAGTCCAGTCCACAGGTGTGGGATAACAAGACATAATTAGGACAACAGACAAAGAACCCACTAGCAGCCACTAGTGGCAGGAACTATAAATGTCCATAACGACATACAGGTCTGCCCCTATGGGCAGAACAAGATACTGCTGTCCGGATGTAAAACAATTTCAGTAACTTTTGGTATCTTAGCACAGTGAAAAAACTCCTTTTCTATCAGTCTGTCCAGGTAGTGTAAATTTCTTCCAGTACCACAGCTAATTAAATTTCTGTCCATATAAAGTTTATTTTGGATTTATGCTCCACCACATGATAGTTCCCAATCAGGATATGTTCCTCCTCCACTTATTCCAATAGGGGTTTATAGTAAGGCAAGAAAACAAAATCTACCACCGTAGTGTGGTATATCAATGGTATGGAGCAACATTCCAATGTTGACATACTCATCTTATAGGTGTCTTGTGACATCAGCACATGTCAATTTCTGCTTTATAGGACCCTAAGCACAGCGAGTAATGTCAGGGAAGGAAACCTATCTGGATCCTGGTGAGTGAGTCAACAAAGTTCCTTTCCACCGCTACCAGCACATTTCGAGCCACACTGGACTCTTTTTGCTACATGTCTGCAGCTCCGTTTCCTAAGTAAAAATGGTAAATGCCGAATGGCATACTTACCCATTCTTCATTTTTTATTTTAAATGCTGCTATTTTCGAAATAGAGACAATAAAAATGAGCTTTCCACTGTCTCTACTTCTAAAAAGCCATTTCACAGCAGAGACTCTCATTGGTCTGGAGAGGGTGGCATGCTTAGGGCATGACTATACACCATCCCAATAGCATTTCCACCTGCCATGCCATCACATTTGAGTTGTTTCCTCTCACACATGGGACTCATTGAAGATGTGTTTTCGGATCTCCATTGCGCTTGGAGCTCCAAGTGCAGCAGAATGTCTGGACCTGGTCTGAATTTTCCAGAATGAAACAGTGGGGGTATGGAATTTTCAGCACCAGATGTGTCTTGAGTTTGGCAAAGTAAACAGGTCAACAATGAGTAATCACATTGGGCCTGATCCAGAGCTACGTTTTCGGTACTTTGCGTATTTACGCTAGCTTATTTACTATTCACTCTACTTGGCACTCCCCTTGCATGTACGTACTTTGGCTGTTTTACGCTTTCCAAACCCTACCTTAACTTTACACAGCGTATCTACTGATGTACGTATAGGCAGCACATACTTATGAGCCTGTACGATTTAAATGCCTCACCCCGCCTCTGAAGTGTAAATACGGGTGTCGTATGGCTGGCACGGCCCTTCGTTCATAGTTACGCTGAAGATACGTGACTGGCCCATACACTCTGAGTTACATTGCTTATCATCTTCTGCGTGCATGCGCAGTTAGTACTAATGGGCGCTTTTACTCTAGCGGCTATCGTAAAATCACTTGCGTACATAGCTCTGGATCTCCCTCATTGTGTACATGTCATGAGGGTCATGATTTCTACACAGAATGCTTCATGTTTAATTAAATGACCTGGTTACCGCTAGGGAAAAACAATAATAGATTCTCCACAGGGTGGTTTCTAGGGGCAGATGAGTCTTGTTATCCCCACCTTCTGTTTGTTCAACCAGAATTCTTGCCCCCTCTTTGTCCAGCCAGTCTTATAGCCCCCTCTTTATGAATGTCCACCCAGCCTTATTGCCTCTCATTCTGTGTCCAGCCAGCCTTATTGTCCCCCTCTTTACTTGTGTCCAGTGAGCCTTATTGTTTTTGTCCCCTCCTTCTGTTTGTCCAACCAGCATTATTGCCCTCCTTTTGTGTGCCCAGCCAGCCTTATTGCCCCCTCCTTCTTTGTCCAGACAGCCTTATTGCTCCCTCTCTATTTGTGTCCAGTCACCCTTATTGTCCCCTCCCTCTGTTTGTTTGTCCAGCCAGCATTGTTGCCCCTCCTTTTGTTTGCAAAGCCATCCTTATTGACCCCTCCTTCTGTGTCCAGCCAGCCTTATTGTCCCCTCTTTATTTATGTACAGTCAACCTTGTTGTCCCCACCTTCTGTTTGTCCAACAGTCTTATTTCCCCCTCATTGTGTCCAGCCAGTCTTATAGACCCTTCTTTATGTGTGTCTACCCAGCCTTATTGCCCCTACTCCTATGTCCAGTCAGCCATATTGTCCCCTCTTTATTTGTGTCCTGTCAGCCTTATTGTCCCGTCCTTCCGTTTGTCCATCCAACCTTATTACCCCTCCTTTTGTGTGCCCAGCCAGCCTTATTGCACCTTCCTTGTGTTTCCAACCAGCCTTATTGCCCCTTCCTTCTATTTCCAGTCAGCATTATTGTCCCCTCCTTGCTTGTCCAAACAGTCTTATTGCCCCCTGTCTATGTTCAGCCAGTCTTATAGCCTCTCTTTATGAGTGACCACCCAGCCTTATTGTCCCTCCTGTGTCCAGCCAGCCTTACTGCCCCAACTTTATTTGTGTGCAGTCAGCCTTATTGTTCCCTTCTTCAGTTTGCCCAGCCTTATTGCCCCTCCTGAGTCCAGACAGCCTTATTACCCTCACTTTATTTGTGTGCAGTCAGCCTTGTTTCCCCCTCCTTTTATTATTATTATTATTATTATTATTATTATTATTATTATTATTATCGTTTATTTATAAGGCGCCACAAGGTGTTCAAGGTGTCTGCAGTACAGACATACAGGTTAGGGATGAACAGCATAGTATGGTGCTATTACTACTTCTTTCACTGAGGAGTAGGTATTAAAAGAACTTTCAAAATTGAAAGTGGGCAAATCAATGGGACCAGATGGGATACATACGAGGATACTAAAAGAGCTTAGAGGGGTGCTGGCAAAACCATTAACTGAATTATTCAATCAGTCACTAATAACTGGGGTAAATCCAGAGGACTGGAAAATAGCAAATGTCGTCCCTCTGCATACCAGTGGAAGTAGGGAAGAAGCGTCAAACTACGGACCAGTGAGTCTAACATCAGTAGTAGGGAAATTGATGGAAACACTGTTAAAGGAACAAATGGTACAGTATCTTAAATCCAGTAACTTACAGGATCGCAAGCCGCATGGATTCCCTCATCAGTGCCCAATCTTATAAATATTCTACAGAATGAATGGGCACAAATTCCCACAGAAATACAGAAATACTCCAAAATCTTGTGGAAAGTCTACCAAGAAGAGTGGAAGCTTATAGCTGCAAATGGGGACCCGCTTCCCTATGAAAGTGTATGTATTTGAATACAGTGGACTGTATTCACATATAAGTATAGAATCTATATGCGTATTTTTATAATCAGATACACTGCGCATGTCCAGAACCCAAATATATGCATGGAACCCATGGCTGACTTATTCACATACACGTCAGACTTAGGACTGATGCACCGATTGGCAAGGAACAAGTCCCACATGCATGGCTAGAGGGGCAAGACTCTTAATGCAAATGAGCTGCACACAGGCTACTAATGTACAGAATGGGCGTTCTCTTAAATTAGGATCGATTCACATGTGCGAGTGCCTTCTGGAAGTATACATACGCACGGAAAAAGATAAGGTAGCCCTCTACCACTCTTAAGTTGATTAACATATGGTTTGGTGTTTGCCTGGGCATCTTGTATATATATGTTTCTCATTTCTATTTATATAAATTTAAATATTTGTAATGTTTTTTAAGTAAAACCAAAATATTGCATTAAATAAAAAGTTGATGAAATGAATTTTCTAAATTTTTCTTAGAAAAAAATAAATAAAATAAAAAAACTGTAAACATAATAAATAATTAAAAAGTATTTAAATAGCAATTAGCATACATTACACTGGTAGCTCGTTGGTTCAAGGCGTATTGAGGGTTTTAACTTACAATGGCCCCGATCCAGAAACGCTAGAGCACCAGTGTAACTGACGTCATCCATTATATAAAACACTGCCCCCTAGCGACCAAATGGTCATTAGGAGCAGCACCAAGGAAGGAGAGGAACGTGTCCCCGCCGTGGCAAGTCCAGAGAACCGGATGAGTGACTCCAATCAACCGGAACCCAGACTCCAATCAAGTGAAGAACTTTCAGCACATCCTGCACCGATTCCCCAGAGAGATGCCAGCAAACGGTGAGTGCCCAAACTTTTATTTTTTTACAACACCACACACTGCATTCACACACTTAGGATAGGACATGGTGACCACCGGAGGTAAGTGCACACATTAGGGAACATAATTAGTCAGGAAAAATGTATTTTTTACATGCACACTTACTGTAATGTGTTAATGTATGTTTGGTGCACACCTGTATTTTTGTTTACACACACTACACACAGCACGGCATGGTTAGAAGCCTTACCATGCTGACGCTGATATTACTACAAGGCTAAGCAATGCTTAGCCTTGTAGTTCTATCAGCACAGCATGGCTAAGGCTTTCAACAATGCAGCACTTGTTTTTTTTTTTAACTCCCGCGACTTGCTGCAATTTTTTCAAGGTCTAATCGCGGTGCTTTTCTATACAAAACCACAGCGATTTAGCCCTTTCAAAATCACAGCAACTCGCGAGATATGATTTAAATCGTGGTAATATCGCATCTTTGTGAATACTGCGATTTAAACCAAAAAATCGTGGGTAAATCGCGGCGAGATGAAACGATTTCATAACGCTTTAAAAAAATCGTCCTTTGTAAATGAGGCCCCAAGGAAGGCTAGAGGAACTAAACATGTATAGCTTGGAGCAGAGAAGGGAGAGGGTGGACATGATAGCAGCTTTGAAATACATCAAGGGTTGTGACCAGCTAGAGGATGGTATCATTTTTCAAAAGAAAAGGTGTAATAGAACATGAGGGCATGAATATAAACTAGAGGGTGGTAGATTCAAATGATATGTGCGGAAAAATTACTTCACTGAAAGGGTGATATATAAGTGAAATAGCCTCCCATCTGAAGTGGTTGAGGCCAATACAGTAGAACAGTTTAAACATGCTTGGGATAAATATAAGGATATCCTAAACGCTCCGCGAATAAACGTGCGGCAAACGTAGTTCTGGATCTACCCCAATATGACTATAAAAATATCACATAAAAACAATAAAGTGAAGCAAGCACAGAACGCAAGGCAAAATGCGTGGTGTCAAGCTTGGAAGATCAGGATTGGGCGCAGTGAGAGGTTGAGAGGGAGCCACCAGGTAAAGATTGGGTAAAAGGGTAGCAGAGGGGGACAAGAGGGTACAAAGTGAGGGAGTGGTGGAGGAAGGAACAACACTAGGATGGAGGGCCCTGCTCGTGCGAGCTATGTGGGAGGGAAGAACTTACAGAAGACATAAGGAGAGGCAAGGAAATGTACTGCTAGTGATGGAAGAGAAGGGATAGATGAAGGATGCAGTGTGGATGTTAAGTGGAGGAGGGGTAGGCTAGCCTGAATAGGTGCGTTTTCAGTGAACGATTGAAGACCTGCAAGTCTTATTCCTCCTCTTTGTCCCCAGCCAGTGTTATAGCCCCCTCTTTATGAGTGTCCATCCAGCCTTATTGCCCCTCCTGTGTCCAGCCAGCCTTATTGCTTCCCACTTTATCTGTTTTCACATAGCCTTATTGCCCCTCCTTATGTCTCCAGCCAGAATGAGTAGCCCTCTATATGTGTGCATACAGCCTTATTCTCCCTTTCATGTCCAGCTTCCCACTCCCCCATTCCAAATCCCCATTCCCAAACTACTTTCTAAAAAAAACTGTAAATTAAACTTACCTTTCCTGTGGCTCTGCAGACTAATGATGCTCACGTGACCTTAGGTCATGCTTGCATCTGCTGATCAGAGCTGCGGCTGTGCATATAACAGCCAGCCAGCTCTATCAATGGGAGCAAAGCTCTCGGGACACATTGGGCAGTATGGCATACCTTCACTTCTGTGAGCCCGAGTAAAAATACAGACGTTCACAGAATCTTAAAATTCTATGAACAGCTGTATTCTTACTCAGAGCTGACTCACAGAATTCCATACTGCCGTATAACGGCCCACTTTGATCACTGGAATGAAATACAGTAGAAATTCCTATTTAATGAGCATATTTACATTACACCATTGTAGAATAGTTAAGGAAACAATTTGATGATGAGCACTAAGGGCCGTATTCAGAGAACCATTTTTGTGGGAAGTTCCGTGCATATTATTAGGATCGGATAACTGCGCATGCGTAGTAACTAAATTTACGCTATCAATGTTGATTTAATGAACGAATGTCCATCAGGCACGGACTTGTGAATCGCACATGAGAAAATACGGACAGAGGGGCGTGGTTGTAATCCGTCCGGAGACAGATACGTGAAAGTGGGTGGAGGGGGGGCATTTAAATGACCATTTGAGGGCGCGGTTAGTTAGATTGGCACGTACGGAAGTATTATACGCATGGAAATGCACACTTAAAGATAAGGGTGCTCGAGGCACTCGTAAGTCAAGGACAACCCATCCGTGTGAGGGGATTGTCATGGGTGTTGCCTTGCAACGCTCGTGTGTATAATTGCAATCCTTTTGCTGATGGATCTCTGAATACGGTCCTAAATGAGGTAGTAGGCTGTTAACCCACCAAACTGATCTAAAATAGTTGATCTCACCTGGGATCGCTAAGCTGCTGGAGGTGTGCTGCCTCCACAAAAGGACAATACTAAAAGACAGATTCAGCAGTGCTTTCAAGTGTTAATCCCCACTACGGGAGCGTAACTATGGACCCCCGCACACACGTAAAGTTCATGTGTGATTGTTTATAAATCTTGGAGTATTGATGGCTCCCAGTATTGATGTGGTTACGTAACATTTATGTAAAATGATATATGAGACGTTTATTCAGCCCCTCTTATACCTAGCTGTATTTCTTGTTCTATTTCATTGGAATATATCCATAACCACAATTAACATGTTCATTAACATTTGCCTTTTTGTATACAGTAGTTTGTCACTTTCATAGACTGTACGTCATACATTTATTTGTTCCAGATACACAGGGAATTAATTGTGTTGAGTCAATTAGGTGTTAATATTTTTAATATTGTTTGTCTTTGTTGTGTTGTATTAATCATGGGGTTTTTTTTTTACGTTCTAAATTGCAGATATTGTAGAATAAAACGTCAATAATTGCAAAACGTACCTGTTCTGTGATCACTGGTAAAGCTAATTCTCCAGCGATGTCACTCACTACAGGATACCCCTATTCTGTACATTCACTCATATGCATAAAATCCTAAGGGACTGACATCATTGGAGCAGCTATTTCCCAGGGGATCCCCAGGAACACATAAGTAGCTTTACAATAAAACTTCCATCCTTACATACTGATCCTTTTAGACAAAAAGTGGAGAAGGTGAGCCCAGTACAGAAGAAATAAGTGAAGTCTCCAAAGCTGAGGCTTTACTAAATACCAGAAAGGAGAGTAAGAGCTTTGTTTTCTCTGATTCACTTACATTTTTTGAGGTGGGCCTCACAAAAGGCAAAACAGAATTCACATATGCCAGTTGTAAAAGAAAAGAAAACAAAACAAAATAAATAGTCACACTAAAAACTATTATATATTAACACATTGGGTTAGATTTATGAAACTATTTAAAGGGAAATATTGAGCAACCAATCAGATTCTAGCTGATATTCTCTAGTATATAATAGGAGAATGAGAGCTAGAATCTCATTGGTTGCTACAGGCTACATCTCCATTTTAACTCTTGAACAGTTTAGTAAATCTAGCGCATTGTCTGGATTGTACATGTATTCTGTAAAGAAACCAGCAGATGTCACTGAAAAGTGTGTCTCTCTAAATATTGCAGTTAAGAAGAAAAACACAACATACACACTGAATATGATGCTAATATATATGCCAATATGTAAACCATTTAGAATGCAAACAAATTATCACAAAAAGATGGGAAACTGTAACAATTCAGAAATACTTTTCCCCAATTTCTTTTGGGGATTAGAACATCATAGCAGATTGATGATCTTTATTAATAAAGTTTTTTTTTTAAAACAGAAAAAGAAAAATATACCAAAGTATATAAAAGCAGCGCTTAATAAACCAATTTGGATATAATAGTAGCAAGCTCTGGTGAAGATAAACAAACGGCAACCTGTGGTTAAAAGAATCAATTTATTAATTTAATTGATGCACATGAAGCTTCAAGTATCCAGACAAAAAATACATATATAAACAATAAAGAACAGTTAAAATTTATACTGGAGCTCACGGAGTAGATGTATATTGGCAATGATTTTAAACAGAGTGGATTGATGGGCTGTTCCCTCACACCACAATGTGAATAGGTAACTGGTGGAGGAGTAACGCAGACCTCCTGCCGTTCTCACAAACTCAGTCACTACAGATGGTTTAGATACAACTCACTGTGGTGGCCCCGTAGATGTTCCGCTGGCACACGGGGTTGACGCTACCTCACCAGTGCTGAAGACCACACGGCCCGATCCCTCATGTGGTGAACGCCAGGAAACCGGGACATAGCGCCCAAGTACCCCCCTTTTTCTTTTTAGTTATTTTTTATAAAAACAATACTTTTGCCCAAATTAATATATAGTATACAAAACCCACAGTTATGTTTATATAACGAATATGGCTCTATTTGTCAATAGTTAGATCTTTGATTGAATAAGCCAGATGAGAAAGTTAGCGTTTGGTATATTAAATTACATCTACATGTTAAAAAAGAAGTAGTAGAGAATAATGGAGGGGCGCTAGAGAAAATCATAAAAAGACTCTCGACAGGTTTGTATGAAAAGTACAATTATTTATTCACACTAAAATTATTAAAATATACATAAAAAAGGTATTAGTGCATCTACAATACCCCTCTATGTTAAAAAAAACAATACACAAAGGCGCCAATTGTGTATAGCTCTAAAGAACAGCCTCTATATAAATTTAAGTATAATATACTCCTGATTGATGAATACTTGAGATTAGTATATTCCTCTCACATTGGATATGCAGGAATGGAGAGAAAATATTTATATTGTGCAGTACTAAATACTTAGTTATCAGGTGGCTAAAGTGTCTGTTGGTAATTGTAGACCCGATAATAGCAGCTCCCGCACAATGTGCAAAATACCTTTGGTACAAGTCGGATAGGCACAGCTGTAAGATAAATTTTAGTTCTGCAGCGGCAGCAACAGTAAAACTTGTCCGGATCTTTTAACGGGTCTGTAGATTTGAGCCAGTAAGCCATCGCAACTCTCCCTCCGTTAGTAGTCCCAACAAGCAAGGAGACTTGAGCCGGTCTCCACGTGACTGACCTGGATCAGCTGTGCATGGACAACAAGCAGCAATATCATGGAGAGGGAGGTCCCAAGACCCGCGGACTGTTAGCTGTGCCTCGCTCTAGATAGCTGCCTGGAATTCGTGCACCACAGGAACATATAAGCAAAGTCTTGTAATATTGTGCATACAGGAGTTTAAAAGTGCTGGTATAAGGGCTGTTCAATTGAGAGAGGCTATTGAGATGCGTCCTTGACGCGTTTCTTTGCCGTACCGGCAATTTCCTCTGAGGTATTGTAGATGCACTAATACCTTTTTTATGTAAATTTTATTATTATTATTGTGAATAAACAATTGTACTTTTCATACAAACCTGTCGAGAGTCTTTTTATGGTTTTCTCTAGCGCCCCTCCATTATTCTCTATTATTTCTATAGACAGATTGGCAGTTCTGTCCTGGTGGGTTGCGCTCTGAGATAAATCTAATTGCGCACACTTGCAAAGCTCGAGTTCTAATAAATAATTTTCCTAATATACAAAAATATGAGTAACAGAAACATTAGGAGCATGTGTAGACATAATTCGGATGAAACACAAGTAACAGTGCAATTTTTTTTTATAATGCAAAACTGTGCTATGTAGG
>WWET01004883.1:41065-59006 GCA_011038615.1 Limnodynastes dumerilii
ACTTCACTGAAAGGGTGATAGATAAATGGAATATTCTCCCATCTGAGGTGGTTGAGGCCAATACAGTAGAACAATTTAAACATGCTTGGGATAAATATAAGGGTATCCTAAATTGAAACCCAAGTTGAGGGTAAATAGGGTCTAGGGTCAGTATAGTTTTGAATAAACAAATGGACAGACTAGATGGGCCATGTGGCTCTTATCTGCCGTCACTTTCTATGTTTCTATGTAACCATTGATCATGATGGAAAAACTGTAGTTTCCATGGCGATACATGTAAATATCGTCTGTCTCCGTCGTTTCGTTATATTTAAATTCAAAGTGGCAAATAGTGGAACTGCAGGTGAAAAGGACCAGAAAGGAGACCTACAAGTACTACAAAATGCCGCCTTTTTCTTTTCCCTGCATCTGTTGTCTCCCGGACTACAGATTGACATAGCAATAGTAAAGTAATCTGTCCAACTTAATTGTCTTTGTGAAGGACCCATGTAGAAGAACAACATGGGACCTTTCACACTAACACTAGTCCCATGTCAGACCCTGGAAAAGCCTCCATTTATCCCGGGTCATTAGACCTGGGTCGCTGAAAAAGGGACGTTTTACCACCAAATATGGATTTTTATGAAAACCCGAGTTTTTGGTTATAAATCTGGGTATTTGGTGGTTATGTGAAAGGGACATAAGTAAATACAGTGAACGAAGCTGCCAGGCTCGCAGTGAAGTTAAGCAAGCCTGATGCAGCTTCATTCACATGGACATAAAGATGTATGTTAATGGAGCCCATAGTGCTTTTTGCCTTTAACATACTCCCAACAATATGGCAGACTAATTGCTAATCTTATTTTGTTTGCTTTAAAGTGAATCAAGGGTGTGAGCTTCTAGGTAAGTTCTGTTTACACTACAATAAAAAGGCATGTTTCAATTATTTGAAAATGTTGGAGATAACAATAATTGATCCTGAACAAATGTATATCCAATCATTTTGTAGTTCAAGTGCCTAAAGAACTTACTTACTTCCATAGGCAAAAGGGGGTGTCCTTTATTGGTGTTTTACAATATATATTTTTTTATTCTCAAGGAAGACCAGAACTAAGTCTAATTTTTACCTAAAGCTATAATTACGCTACATATTGCTTGTAAATGCCAAATAACACTGATATTCCAATCAATTCAGAAACAGAGGACATCCAGGCAACAATGAAATGTTGTCATAGTTACATAAACTAATATGGATATAATTATTCCCCTGTATTAGTGGAATTTTCACATTTTCCATAAAGAGTTCATAAACATAAATACTTTAGTTAATCATAACCAATTGTTTTGTGTCAGCCAAAAGTAAGTAATCAATTTTCTTTGCCTTCCTAAATGAGGAAATATTACACAAGAAATGTTTTACTCATCTGCACCAAATAAATATTATCTGGTATGCTAACACCGTAAGCTCTAATATTAACATTTGATCAATAAAAACATGTTTTAATAAGAAAGGTTTTGAATTACTTTCTGCTATAATATAAATACATTGTTTTGTGCCAGCCTGTATTTAAACTAGACAAAAAATAGCTATGCATTGTTAAATATTTTTTACACTATGGGTGGTCTACAGTACTTTGGTCTAAAGTGCTTAGATTGCAAATGTACCTCACCTGGATTCATTCCAAATATATCTGGCAGAGTGAACAACTATTTATAAAAATGTAAACAAGCTATATTCTTATATTCTCTGCTGCGTAAACAACTGACCTAAAGACAAATAGCTTTTAAAAATGCATATTATTACCACTAAATTATTTGGTGTCAGCAATAAGATGGTCTCTTTCTTAATGTAGCAATGAACATAATGGGAAAACATAGCAGCAGTTAAACGTCAGCAGTTTTTTTCCATTATTATTATTCAATTGTAATACGTAGGGTATTTAAAACCAGACATCTTATAACAGTATGAACAAGTACAAAGGAAGCGGCTTGAACACTGTGTAATATTGCTAAATAGTAGGAGCAATGGTTGTAATGTAAACTGTTATTTTGTCAGTCTTTGACATAGTCTCTGGGCTGTAGTACAAAAATGCATACAAACACATCTGAAAGAACAATTGCACACAATACACCTAAACAGACTCTACTAAGGCATGCTATAGAGAAGCACTTACACAGGAACTGAAATGGCATATAAGTAAACTGATGACTTTTAACGTTGACCATGAAGCATTAGAAGTGGATTATTATGCCCATGACTACAATTTCAAATTTAACTCAAAATAAGGTATAAAAGATGTTAATTTTTTGCCATCTGCTTAATAAGTGAACCATAAATTTGAAACTGGTTTTCAAGGCTACAGGGATCAATATCACTTTGTTTACTCTTTTACAAGGTAATTATCATGTGGTAGTACCTATTTTATGTACTTCGCCATATAGGTTGTTTTTCCTATTTGTACTGTGTCATAAATTTCATTTAGGTTTCAATGTTGTATACTTCAGATAATTTGAAAGTCACAGAAGTGAACACAGCTACCATGAATAAAAATACATATATCTGTGAAGATAATTAGACAAAGCAAGGATTGTTATGGTAGAGGCTGAAATATTGCAATAGATACAATAAATCAAAATAATATACATTTTGTTGTCTAGACGTGTTTCCTGTTTTAAATTCAAATGAACAACTAGTCCTGCTTCCTCTGCTTCTATCCAATCCTGCGGATTACCATGTCGAGGCAGAAAACTAATATATCCTAGAAAGAATTCAATATATGTAAATGCATTCTTTTTCATTTCATTTAAGCTTTTTTGGTGCCATCATATAATAAAAAGTCAACAACGAGAAGGTTTTGCTGGGTATGATTTCTGCTTTGAGGAGCTTGGGCTTTTAATAGTTTCAAAGGTACTACATTCACTGCCAACTAATCTACAGAAAATGAATAGATAAATTAATGAGTTGATAATGAAAATGTCTTAATATGCTAAAGTGAAAGTATTTCTTCAGAAGAAATTCAGATTAAAACATATACTATGTAGGTGATAATCCATTCTTAAATCATCTTTATCAACCTTTATATAGGTCTCTGGCTTAAACCCTTAAAAAAACTATAACATGATGTCTTACATTTCGCTTGTGGCCAAGGTCACACACATTTATCTTTCATTTAAATCCAGAGGTCCAGTCACTAACATTAGATTCTATCATTATCTGCATATATACCACATTTACTTTTAATACCATTTTTTCCAGACAGATGTACATATATTACTCCAGCTGAAAGAGTACCAAAACAGCTTGGAAAGTTAAACCTAGATATTTTTTTGTTTTACAAGGTCTTGGTAAAGGTTTTTATAACAGCAAAATGTGATTAGTAATAAACACTTATCAAAAACTGACTGAATAAATGAATTAATTTTAGTGCTATAATATGTTATTTATTTATTTTTTAATTTTGGCTTAGTTTAAAATACTTTCTTAAGATAAGAAAGTAACCTATGGTAACTATATATTACTAATACACCTAGAGCCACACTTCTACTCTCTGTTGAGAGTGGAAAGAGTTCTTTTAATTCCCGGACTTAGTAACCTATATTACTACTACAATGTTTATTGCTACAATTCTGAGCACCTGAAAAGGTCAATATAAATAAAACATTATTAAAATAAGATGGGAGCCCAAACAGGACCAACGCAGAACTGGGCAAAAAGTAACGAGGAGTAATCACCTTTAGAGGTTTCAATAACCAGAAAAAGAGCGCAAAAACCTGGGATCAGAAACCACCCAATCTGATCTCAAACCGGTAACAAAGAAAAAAATTTTTCCAGGTTGCGCTAGATTCTGGTTGTGGAAAATTATTTAATAAATACAATTGTTAAAACACAATATGGTAATGACCATAAAATCAAAATACAATATAAATGGTATAAATTGCATCAAGATTGCATACACCAGAGTAATATTATAGTAGTGGACCTCATGCAGAATGGGTATACGTAGTGGACCTCATACAGAATAGGTATACTGGTAACTGGCTGGATACCAATGACTTATATATGGTGGCCACCATTAAACTTTGTATCGAAATTTGATACAGGGATAGAGCCAGATACTAAACCAAAAACAATGTCCAAAAAATAAAAATACAATGTCCAAAAAAGAGGAAAAAAGGGTTTATCCACACTATTGTAGAGATCAATGTTGTCTCTGATTTGATGTAAAAGTGGTGCACACTAGGGTTGTGTGTGATATAAAATGGTCAGAAGCTGCTGTTATATTTCAAAATACTCACTCCGGTTCACAAAATCCAGATGACATATATAGATACAATCTCTCAATATGTGTCCTACCGTGTTGAGGATGTGGTCAATGATAGTGTGAAGATGTTATCTCGACCAGTGCAGCCCTCCTCCACAGCTGTGGCCGGCAAGCACACTCGCTGCGAACCGGAGCCACATGGCTGCGGCATCTCCTCCACGTGGATGCCCGGCAAGGGTAATCGATCACCGCTTTGTTGTTATTACATGTGGCCACTGGTTCAGGGCTCAATAGTAGATCTATGGACAGCCTTTTGATCCGAGGTTGCGTTACCTCCGTACCTACGGCTTGGGATTAGGAGCCTCAGTGACGACTGAGCGTGGCAGCAGTCGTTCCCACAGCAGGTGACCAAAATACAAAAACCCGTTTAGTGTGCAATCTCCACAATGCAATCCCTTTGCTATGAAATCTCTGCCAACGCAGAACTGGTTGTATAAGAGTAGAAAATTTTAAGAGAGAAATATATCTTTGTTGCACTTATTTACAAAGCTGACCACATTTCAATACACATTCATATTTACTACTACAATGCAAGCCATCATTACCAAGTACTTGCACCAGTCTCTACAAACATTCATAAATCCTCAATCCTGCTACTTAATGTGAACATCTCCTGGGTGTACAGTACAATACTAATGTTCACAATGCAAGTTGCGCAGATCAATTTATAGGTAAATGCAAACAGGTGCATGAAAGGCGGGGTAATCTGCTAAAACAGAAACAAAGGAAAGGAAATGCCCCAGCAACACTGCCATTATCCAATAACAGACTATACCATTCTATGTGTAAAATAAAACGCAGAAATGTACTTTACACATATTTGAGCAAATATATGATAAGCCACCAGCCACTGGAAAGGCCTTTCATATGGTGGTCCTAACTCTAACAATGATAGTCTCAATGTTGGGACATCACCATCACCAACGTTTCAATCACTTAATCTGTGATGATTGGCCTACCCGGGGGGTTGTTTATATCCCCATAGCGACAGCCGGGCCAATGACGGCCGTGATTGCCTGCGGCCCGCCTATATAATTTTTTTTTTTAAATTGAGAGCCAAACGTACGTCTCGAAAAAAGCTACTGTGGAACAACACCTCCTCTCAGCTGCTGTTTCCAGACACCATAAGCAGAAAGAAAGGCTTTAATTGTTTATTCTCTGTAAGGTTCCTATCAGAACGCAGTGGTATATTTTGTTTTAATGTGTTTTATTAATGGTGATAATAAGTAACCAAGTAACCTTTTAATTGTTTAATTTATTGTATGACCTTTGTACTTAGCTACAGTTCTATCTCTAGTGCTGTCAGACTTTTTCTTGCTCCTATAGATTTTGATAGAATTGGAGCAGCAGACCCAATTCCTGATATAGCGCTCATGAAAAGCACCAACGATTATTTGAGATTTAATTACTAAGGAGATAAAAATCACTATTCTATAGCTTATATTTCTTATGTATTGATTTTAAAATCTGTTTAATAGTGTCTAGGAGACAAATGGTTTGTCAAAGACCACAAGTAGTTAACATTGCAATTGAAAAAGACCTTAGAGAAACGGTCAGTATACATAACCACTGAGCCATTACTATTTGCTTTTATTGATTTATAAAGTGATGTGAAACCTTTGTATATATTGTATGGTACAATGCAGCATAGTGACCTCTGTCTGTACTACACAAAGCTGCAGTCAAAATGGCAGCTGTTCAGCATGTGATATTTTTTCCATTGGCACAAAAAACCATCCCAGCACTTCTCCAAATCCCATTTTTCTTCACAATTTGCTAACTTCTGACAAGCCAGACACACCTTTATTTTCCACTAATATTCTTGGAAATAAGAATCAATGCTTTCATTTTAATTTTACATTTAATAGGACATTTTTTTTTTTGCATAATTTCTATGTTCTCATGAGGTGTTCTTCACAGATGGTTTAAGGCTGATGTGTTTATTTTGTACATAAATATAATTTAAAAGACTTTCTGGTTAAGTTACTTACATGGAAACACAGAAAATGACAGAGAGAGCAACCTGGCCGTTACAGTATGCACAGTTGTTTATTTAAAACTATACTGTCCCTAGACTCTAGTTCACCTTCAATTTAGTGTAAGATTTAGGATATCCTTATATTTATCCTTAGCATGTTAAAATGCTCTACTGTGTTAGCATCAACTGCCTCATATGGGAGACTATTCCACTTATCCATCATCCTTTCAGTGAAGTAAGTTTTCTAGCTGATTACACCCCTTGATATATTTGAATGCAGCTATCACATCCACCCTTTCCTCTCTGCTTCAAGCTGTTTAGTTACTCCTTGGTATGTTTTGTGACACAGGCCATGGGTGCTTTTAGTTACTCTTCTTTGCACAGTCTTTAATGTATTTATGGAGATATGGCCTCTAGAACGGAACACAGTATTCTAGGTCAGGCTGATCAATAAATGATTATCAATAAAGGAGCATTACTATATCTCTTATGCAACCAAGCATCTGACTTACCTTTCTCATTGCTTTGTTACATTGCTTGGGTACCTTTAAGTCACATAAAAATTTTACTCCTAGATCCCTTTCCGCCTCAGTAGTTTTTAATGTAATGCCATTAAAGATATATTGAGCTTTTGGTTTTTGAGCCCCAATGCATGATTTTGCATTTTTTGGCAGTGATCTGCAGTTGCCACACTCTTGACCATTCCTCTAGTTTACCTAGATCATCACTCGTTTTGTGTGTTTACCCTGTTAGATATCTGCGAAAAGGCATTTTTTCCCTCAATGCCACAGGCAATATCACCAATAAAGATATTAAATAGCACTGGTTCAAGTACAGATCCCTGGGGTACTCCACTGGTTACCTTACCATCCCCAGAAAGGATTCCATTTACTACAATCTTGTTGTATATAGGAAGGTCAGACAGTGGTTGACTTACACTTTATTAAATGAATAAGATGGATTAATAACTAGATGTAAGGAAAACCCTTTCTTATGTGTTTTAAAAGTCTATCACCCTATAACTGGTTGTTTGGTTCTTATTTGTATCAACTTTCTCCCTCTCTCTATGGGTCCTGACTTGATTACATCAGGCCACTAACGCACACAAAGTGCATAAGTGACCTAACTTGACTGGAGGGCGCATATGTTACAATAGTTCCGTAAGAGCCCATTTCCTAGGAAATGGGCTGTGCTTCCTCTATGCCGACTAAAGTGGTAATCCCACACTCGTGCGGATCAGCGGTCCGTACGACTCCAACTTTACTAAAGGCAGCTTTACGTCAGCGTAATCTGTCATAAAGCCCACACTAGAAAGGGAGTGACAGAGGGTGTTCACTCCCCTCTCACTGTTGGACCAAAAGACTACCGCTCGTACAGAAAGCGTGCAGGAGTCTGGATCCGGTCTTATACCTCTCCCTCTAGAAAATGCTATGGCAGAAGAATTCTATGTTACCATAGTTTTTTTTTCATTAACTCTAGTTATGGGACATATGAGATGTATAGATTATGGAAAACAATGCAATCCCAAAGCTTTTTCTGACAGTTCTTTACTTTGTGGCTTTATGTTGTAGACTAGAATGTCAACCATATTGTAAAAAGTTATCTAAAAGTCTATGTTAGACTAAATAAAATATCTCTAAATATCAATGTGTAAGTATTCTGACATTTATATATAATACTGTAAAAAAAACAGACACACTGCTGCAGTCATATACACAAAAAAAAATATCTCACAATAACATTGGAACTAATCCAGACTCCTGCACGCTTTCCATATGTGCATGAATCTGGTCTGTTTGTTCGAATGAGAACAAGAGTGACTTATGCTACCATAAGACCGACCGCTGATCCGCTCATAAGTGGGGGAACCTCCCCACTGTACAATTTACATGCTCCCCCCCACCTTGGTGGCTTCCCACGTAAATGCCATCGTACAGAACTAAGTTCTTCCAGTTCAGCATCCTTCCAATTCCTTTTCAGAAACACTGCCTCTGCTGCCGCTACCACAGGACCCGCACCACGGGAAAGGTGTTAGGGTCAGGCTGTGTGGAAGCGAGGGGAAGGGAGGGTTAGGGTCAGGCTGCGGGAGATGGAGGGTTAGGGTCAGGCTGCAGGGAAGGGAGCTTTAGGGTCAGGTTGTGGTAGATGGTGGGTTAGGGTTAGGCTGCGGGGAAGGGAGGGTTATGGTTAGGGTAATGGAAGGGGAGGGTTAGGGTTAGAATTAGGGAAAAGGTTGGTGTAGTTTTCAGGCTTACCTTTCAGAGCACCGTTTTCGAAGCTCCGAGGCATAAGCAATCGAAATCCCAGCCGAAACTAGCTGGGTGGACACGGCCCTGTTGAAATAGGACCCACACCCATTTCTCCTGTTATCCTTAAGAAATTCACAGCTACAGTTTCTCCTTTAAAATATATAATAGTTTGCCAATTAGGGAGAAAGACTTCCCCAACAATACAGATTTCACTTTTTTTTTTTCTTTTTTAGAAAATTTCATTGCATGGTTGTCTTAGTATCCTGGTTAAAGAGAAGAGCCTTTTGTAACACTAGCAACAAATATGCATTATTATAAGGTATTAAACAAAAAAGAAAAACATATTCTATTGCTAGAAATATTTTTAAACAATACAACTCCGTTAAGACTTTCATGAAATACTTTACTAGCAAACTCTGAAAACAAAAAAATCTGGAACATTTTTAATTCTCATTACAGTATGTAGGCAGTATATTATAATATGTAGCCCTCACCAAGGTTCTGAGTCTATATAAACAATGATTTCCTTTCCTAAGCATATTTACATATGCAGCTATCCAGGCCACAAAACTGGGGATCATAATATTTTAGCTAAGCTAAAGCCACTGTGGATATTGGATCAAGAGTTCATGTTGAATCAAAGAGGGTCTAACATAAACGTTTAATGTTAGTTAAAATGTGCATGGATATTAACAGCCCATCAGGGGTTCATCTACTTATAGGATGAGTAGAGAAGATTAAGGAATATAGCACAGGCAATCCCAATAAATAGCACCAATAATGCATTCACATATTATAAATAAAATTCAAGAGGCCAAATGAGCACTACAGTAATCTCTGCGTATAGGTGATCATAGAGACTTTCTATTTATTACTGTTTTCAGACATACAAATTCTTAGTGAGTGTTAGTAATAAAGCATTAAAGGGCTGGTTTTACCTTACAAAAACATTGGGTCCATTTTATGTACATATACAATCCATCAAAATAAGACATATGTAAATGACATGTAATAAAGACAGTTTTGATATCCCCCTCACCATTATATGTAAATGAAATATTTGGAGCATGTATGTTCCATGTATGACTCTTACTACAAATTTTATGAAAACAAATTTTTTTCTAATGCAGAATAAACACGGTAAAACAATCTTTCTCAATGAGGATGCAATGGATTACTTGTCATGTCTAGCATACACATAAGAAGACATCTTGGGAGAAAGAAGTATAGTGAAGAAGAGAAGATAAAAGAAAGTCTATGGCACATGGTACTGATGTATCAAATTGGGCTTGCAGAGCTTGAGAGAGAGACACCAGGTGGGGATGGGGTAGAAGGGTAGCAGAGGGGGACAAGAGGGTGGTATGGTGGAGAGGGAAAAACACTAGAATGGAGGGCCCTGCTCACATGAGCTAACACACTAAGTGGGAGAGATGAATTTACAGAAGACATAAGGGATTATCTTCTAAAGGGATGGGTTCTTTATATTCCATTAAAAATCCAAGCCACTTGTAAGAGAGACAACAGGCACCATGAGTCAGTCAGATAGGAAAAACATTAACAGCTCTATTTGGGCAGTATAATGCAAACAAACATACTTTAAATGGCTTATGCTCATTACATCCAATATTTGAGTAGCCAGAATTTGTCACCATAGAAAAATGATTATGAAATAACCCACGTCAGCACTCCAAATGAAACAATCTAAATTAACAGATAAATCAAAACATGCTAATACACAGAAAAAAACTATAACAAAAAGAGCATGGTAATAAAAATAATACTGATAAAGAAAAACACAAGTAATCAAAAATTTACCAAAGAATGTCGAATGAAAAACAATCCAGAAGAAAACTACTGGGCATATATAATTTATGTTTCAACGTATTTATATATTTCATATTATAGTCTCTTATGTGTTGTGCATATTTCATTGTTAAAAGACAACAAATGCAAATGTTGTAATATTTTCAGTCATATGCATATTTTTTTTAACCCCATTCCAACATCATCACTAAGACACAATATGACAAAGACTCACTGAACTTCAATAAAATATCAATGCATGCCACTTTCAAAACTGGCATATGAAGGTCTTCAGCTCATTCCATTGTGTAATCAAGTGTCCTCAAAAACCTTCCTTAGTGACCATTGCACATATGTCTTTACTTTACTCTTGTTTTTCCTGACAAAAAAGGTTTTTACCAGATAAACCAGGCATAACGCATTAAAAAAATCACAAACGACTCTCAGAAAACAGATCTTTCTGCAGTAAGACGAAAGATGCTCAGATAGATCACTTTTCACAGCAATTTATAGTAAAGAACAGAACAACAGCAGATATAAGTACATAAATCTACTATATAGCAACACAGACTAAGGTAGTTTCAGCCCTCTCTCCCTCATGTGTTTGTATAGTCTGACTCTGTGGTAACTGTGGAGATGGCAAGATGTTTGAAAATTCCTTGCTATATTCTTGCTTGTGGTTTTATTAGGATACACAATACCTCAAGGAAAATGACTTCAACAAAACAGATCAGCTTTCCTGTTGTCCACTCAAAAAAATATAAAGTATCCTCTCACTGTATAAACAGCAATTACTATATTTTATGGTGCATAGCAAGTATAATGTATATGTGCCTTATTATCCCTTGCATGAGTCTGTATGACATGTTTAATATTTTAAAGGCAATTGAGTGTATAAAGAAATGAACCCAAATTAAATTATAGTATATTATAAAACATAAAGTTAAAATTTTACAAATGCTATTGTAATTCATATACAAGAGAAAGGCATAGATCTAATTAAAATTCCATAAATGTGTCCTGATCTCTTTGGGCCTGATCCAGAGGTATGCCGCAGCGTAAGAATGGCAGAAATGCCGTTCTGCACATGTGCTGGGCATATTTTGCCCAGCGTGATCCATGGCTCTGTGAGGGGGCGATGAAGGGGCGAGGGGAGGGCAATTAGGAAGGGAGGGCTGGGTTTAGTGTGTTATGCCCCTGTGTGAGCGTAGTTACACACAGGGTGAGTGACAGGGGGAGTAGACCAGGGCCAGTGTAGCTCTGGATCAGGCCCTTTAGGAGCAAATTGCACTACGGGACCATTTACATAGACTGTAATGAGATGGGACCCCAGAACAACTACTGCCATCCTTCACTACTAAAGACTACTAAGCTCAAATGTGGTGCTGCCAGATATCACAATAAGCAGAAGAATTGTGCAGAGCATTCGCTGAAGCGTACACACTTGTTAATTGGTTGGGTTACTGGAGGTTGGGTCTCACTATTTTTAAGCTAGTTTTAAAATAAAGACCCAAGCAATTCTAACCATTTAATTTGTCTGGTTGTTCTTCATCTGAGCTGGTGTTGGGGTTATTCCTTCTACCATTATCCACCACTCAGGTTTCTAACTCTACTTATAAAGCTTTCCAAGTCACTTGACGCAGAGTCCTAAAAAACTTTGTCATAACCAGTTCCAGCAGAGACCTCTCTCCAGCTTCAATCTCAGTTCTGGATTATGCCGGATAGTCTGCAGTTCAGGTCTGTGTCTACATTAGATGTCTGCAGCTTGTTAGCCTGATCCCTGACACCTGCATGGTCTGCATATGACAAGCACTTGCAATCCTCCCTTGCTCGTTCATTGATGTCTTTCCTGTCTGTTTGGCTCTGAATCAACTACCTGTGTTCCAGCTCCCTGTGTCTTGGTGAACTCCTGGATTTTTGCTCCAACACCCTGTGTTCCAGCTTTCCTTGTCCTTGTGCATTCCTGGGTTCTTGCTTTCACATCATCATTCAAGCCTGTCTGCCATTCAAACCTGTTTGCATTTCCCTGTGACCTGATATTTATCATTCCAGTACCCACAGCCTGTACTTACCTCAAGTACTTATTGTTCCAACTCTACACCTGCATTGGGAGTACTCCTGTATCACATTACCTGAGGACTTTATTATCATTTTCTGCACTTGTATTACCTGAGGACTTATTGCACCTGTTCCTGCATTGTTCTGAATGCCAGTATTATATCCAGTGTTGCCAGTTCGCTATATTGGGTTAAGCTCACCTGCACAGAATTGAGGCCCCTGTAGGTAAGTCCCTATCCATTTGCTATATGTGTACTCAGGACACTCCTGCCATTTGAAAAGTGAGAAGCGGCCATATTAGGGAGGAGTTAGACTCCCAATGTAAAACTAGTAACAGTAACAAGAAAACAAAGGGCTTTGCTTCTATTCAAATATATGAAATGTGTGCAAGTGTATATATAAATGGAACAGGTGCAGCCAAGGACCAAAAGTGCCTCCTCCATTTATTTATACACTTGCAAACATTTTATATATTTGAATAGAAGCGTAGTTCTTGTGTGTTTTTTTTTGTTACTGTGTATAGAATAACCAGCAGGATTTGCAACTAATCACAGCATCCTCACATAAGACCAGATCCAGAACTCAGCAAAATGGTAGTTTTTCCGGTTGCAAGAAATGGAAAACTACCTACAGATCCAGAACCCTTAATGGAATACTTTCCGTAAGCAGGGAAGGATGGGGAGGATGCTAGGTCAAGTGTGCATTTTAGAAGGGTGGAGGTGTGTTATTTCTATAATAAAGGCTTATATAGTCTTTACATACATTTCAGCTTTCCATCTCAATTTTTTTTATTTTGGAAACAATGAAAATTTTAAGGAATGGTGCTGGCACTGGAAGGCCCTTGAGTGAATCCCATTGAATGCATGGCAGGTAGATTCTGGCAATCTGGCCTTGGAATTGCGCTAATGCTTCGAAAGGAGCTCTGACCACAGTGGTGGTGCTGTTTTGGATATCCAGCCCATGGATTCATATCTGTTTGCATGTGCTCTTGTGCTATTAGCAAACAGGTGCATGAAAGGCAGGGGTAATCTGCTAGCCACAGAAACACAGGAAAGAAAATGCCCCAGCAACACTGCCATTAACTAGTAACAGACTATACCATTCTATCTGTAAAATAAAACGCAGAAATGTTGTTCCACAGCAGCTATTTTGGAGGCTTTAAGGGGTGTCTCCTGAGGTACCCGAACATTGGGACTCTCATTGTCAGAGTTAGGACCACCATATGCAGAAAGGCTTTGACGGTGGCTGGTGGCTTATCATATATTTGCGCAAATATGTATAACGGACGTTACTGTGTTTTATTTTAAAGATAGAACGGTATAGTCTACTGGTTTATGGCAGTGTTGCTGGGGCATTTCCTTTCCTTTGTTTCTGTGGCTAGCAGATTAACCCTGCCTTTCATTACCTATAAATTGATTAAGTAACTTCCATTTTGTGTGTATACTGTTTGAGAGCATGTCTGCGAGCAGCAGCTGATAGGGGGTGTTGTTCCACAGCAGGTATTTTGGAGGCTTTAAGGGGTGTCTCCTGAGGTTGGTTGGCTCTCAATTTAAAAACATATATATATGACCCAACATTAGGACTCTCATTGTTAGAGTTAGGACCACCATATGCAGAAAGGCCTTGATGGTGGCTGGTGGTTTATCATATATTTGCGCAAATATGTGTAACAGATATTTGTTTTTTATTTTAAAGGTATAGTCTGTTACTGGTTAATGGCAGTGTTGCTGGCCATTTTCTATCCCTAGAGATTCTACAGAAATTTGTCTATGGAAAGTATAGGTGAAAATGACGTTGCCATACAATGGAATTATTTTCCAGGGGTGAGTAAATTATCCTCAGTTGAAAGTTCTACAAAATTGGGAAGCATTTAAAGGCAAAAAAATAAAGGGGCACGGAGATTAAAATGACTGCATTTGTGGACTACCTTTTGCTCTATATTTCTAATCCTAATCTCTCTCTTCAACATATTTTGGAGAAGCTAGAGAAATTTGGTTTAATTTCTGGGTTCACAATTAATAGAGATAAATCAATTGCCATGTGTTTATCATCTAATATCCACATCCCGGGTTGGGGACAGGAACTGCAGCTCCACTAGGCAAAGGACTGCTTTAAATATTTGGCAATCCATTTTCTTAAAAACCCATTACGACTATATGAGTTCAATGTTAAACTGGCAATAGAAATTGTGTGAGAGCTAAGAGACTGGGAGCCTCTTTCTTTATACTATACTGAAAAGATAAACCTGATAAAAATGATTTCATTGCCATGATTACTTTATCTTATTCAAGCCCTCCCCCTTCTTACTACTAGGTCAGACATTAACCATATTTACGCTCTATACCGCAAATTGATTTGGATGAAAAAACGCACGCCTAAAATGTTTGCAACAACCCAAATCTAATGGCGGACTAAACTTACCAGACGTTGCCAAGCAGCGTACCTGCGATACCTACAAGATTGGTTGCAAGGAACAGATACGTATGCCAATTCCTCCCTAGAACAATCATTTCTCAACAGACATAACTTAACAGCTTTCTTACATTGACCGGACCAAGAGATTGCTTTGGAGACCAAAAACAACCCCCCTATTATGTCGTACATGTAACGTGTGACACATAAGTCGGCATTAACACAATCTAAAATATTTTTTTACCACTCATATGATACTTCTTCATAACCCCAATGAAGGCATGGCGTCCTATCCTTTCATGATCTGGGGGATGGGGGGGTATAACCACTATAGGTTCTCTCCTTAATACAACAGCAAAACGCACACTAAGCTTCGTAGAAACATTGCGTGCCTATCCAGTGGCATTCTTACAAGCCGGGCACTATATAACTGAGGTAATTGCACAATTTAAGGATCAGGGTTGGGACAATCCACTGAATAGGTGTCTTTCTAAAACACACCAACCCAAAGGTGCAATTTCCTACCATTACAGTTTTCCGAGGGATGTACTTGATTACGCAACATTGACATCAGGAACAACACAATGGTGCTTCGTACTCCCTAGTGTCACAATCCAATCCTTGTTGAAAAATCTTCACCTATCTTGTAGTCTTATGCCCACAAACACCTATGTGGAGATGTTTCTCAACCTATTTCATTACGCATATCTATCACCTGTCCGAAGATTCAAAATGAGTAACCTTTCTTCTGCCAATTGTCTCAGATGTAACCAAGCAGAGGCCGATATTTTTCACTGCTTATGGAGTTGCCCAATAACAAGAAGCTTGAGAGTTTGTAAATTTGCAGAAGACTAGCTTGTCAATTACCTCCCTTTCATTCCTGAATGCGCGATTTTTGTAATGGTCCCTGAGGGTTAAAGAATCTGGCGGGAGGGGGACTATTACTTGCAATTAGTGCGGCAGTTCATAAGACTATTTTGCATCTATGGTTACACCCAATAGCGCCTTCAATTTTTTATTTAAGGAAAAGCTTTTTTATGCGTTCAAGATGGAATGGTTTGAGACCACCTTATCTAAAGAGAAGTTAACAGAATGCATTTTTGACATCTAGGAGACTTACACTGAAATGATACCAATTGAAATCAAGAAACAAATCCACAGCAGTTTCCATCAAACTAGTTGATATCTTTACCAAGAAATAGCTAATGACCCTCCCATTTTAATGAAGTATTTTTTTAAAAGGAACTGATATGTCGCAGTCCTTAGTATATGTTTATAGAGATTATAATATTGTTAAATGTTATTGAATGTTGTAAAACTGATTATAGAATTGCTCAGATTTTATGTCTTGTACTATTGTGCAGTGTGCACTTAATAAATAAAATGTTTAAAAAAAATTATATTAAAGTAGCACAAAGTAGTCACACAAGTACAGAAATTGCAACAGAAAAATGTCTATGTCCTAGCTGGCAGATACTACCACTCAACCTTAGCACATACTCAGTAAGGGACTGTATAGAATTCACACAACTCTACATGAAGCCAAATATTGATATCTTTTTGGAAACATCTTTACGTCTAAAAATTGGAATGTCAGTCATGAGCACAATACTTTTTACTGCACCTAATGTCTTTTGTTTACCCTTTCCGATTACATGACCCTTTTCATTTCTTGGCACTTCTTGATATTTCCTCTAAGCTGCAAGCATTATCCCACAAAGGTGTGACTCATTCCCTTGCTGGACTCACTCCTCAGCTGCCTTATTTAAACCCCTTACTGTCTGCATTCCCTTGTTAGAGCAAATTGTAATCTTAGCTTGCTGACTCCTTGGGCTGGATCCAGACCTTGTTAAGTGCATGAACTTAGTTACACCTGGGCTAAACCATGTTGATTTCAGGGAAGTCATATTTCATCTGCTGCAAACAGTATTAGTGTTAAGAGGTGATGTTTCCTATCCCAACTCTAAATAACAGTGTGATAGTTAAGCTGGTCAGTATCTGTGTGCAGTAAGCAAATTAGAGATATATCCCTGCTTGCAAAGTATGCAATTAACTAGGCTCCCCCTGAAATCAACATGGTTTAGCCCAGGAGTAACTAAGTTCATGCACTTAACAAGGTCTGGATCAGGCCCCTTGTCCTCAAGTCTCCTTGTGTGACCTGACTCCCTGGATTGTGTACCTACTCCATCCTTGGTTCCTGTGTTCCAAGGTGTCCCACTCAGTTTATGTGTTTCAGTTCCCTATTTGTCTCTCCGGTTCTAGTGTCTTCTAATCGATCCAATCCAGATACCAAAGGAGCAGGTAAGGAGACCCATGTTCCAAAAGTCAGTAGAATTTCTTTACTTTATGGACAGTTGGAAGAAATATTTTTCTTCACAATGCTCTGGTCATGAATGCAAAAACACATTGGTATGTCACAATTTCATCAGGGTAATAGAGCTTTTAATGAAAGTCAAACTCCAGGAAATCATTTGGCTGGAATTCTACCAAAAGCAGGGTAATGTTCCTGGGAGCCCACAAGTCGTTGGATTAGAAGCAGAAGTTTCCATTTGCAGTAATGCTTGTCCACATGGTGAGCCCCACACAAAAACCAAAGAGGGATATTTTGCTTATTCATGATCTCAGACACCAAGATTCTGCCAGTATTAAAGGAATGAAGACAGATTTTGAGTAGTGTAACTTAAAAAGTCCAAGCAAACAAAAAAAGTAGTTTTAAAATATAGCATAAAAACATTTTTATTAAGGAATATTTTTAATAAAAAAAAATAAGAAGAAAATCTGTTAACTTTCTTCAGTATTCACTATTTATAGGACTACTTCAAATGTGTAGGACACAAAATAGGAACCCTACGGCACTATTAGGCAAAAGCAGCTGTAGCGGAGGTTTTGCCAAACCCCCCTAAAAACACAAGCAATAAAGAAAAAATACAGCGCTATGTAGTAATGTAAAGAATAAAACTATATAATGTATATACTAGTGTTGATTCTGATGAGAAACAACAATAAGCTAACGGCAAACCTGTATTACAAAAGTTTAATATCCATCAAATCACACATGACAATAATTTAAACATATAAAACTGTGTATAGGGCATGTATTCTCGCAGTATATCAGTATATTGGACATGTAACCACAGCAG
>WWET01004883.1:77637-89077 GCA_011038615.1 Limnodynastes dumerilii
TTTGTGAGATTTTAAGAGATTGTCCACCATCTCTTTGTAGTTGTCTGCCTTATGTTTCCATAAGAAGTTTCAGCAAATATTCTTGAAAATATCCCATGCAGCTATTTCAGCCTGTATCAGCAGACCATCAAAGCTCTCATTTTTTAACTGTTCACTTATTTGAGATCCTTCAAAGATCCCTTCTATAATCTTTGCATCAGTAATTGCTTTAATAAAGTTCTTCATAAGAACAATGGGGTAGATTCAGAACAACGTCCGCGAGCGATTTTACGCCCATGCAGTAGCGTAATGACCTGTTTTGGTCATCAGCGCATGCGCGGGTAAAGTACTTACGCGCTTGAAATAATTACGCACGATTCATGGTTACGTACATGAGAACTTACGCCAACGTAAATGAGTGGGCCAGTCAACACGGAAAAGGTATTTACGCTAGAAAGATTTAAGGCAGGGATCTCTGCATGTAATAGAGGGGGAAGTAGGATTGCAAGCGTACGGCGTACCTACGTTTCTATGCGTAAGTTTCTTAGGTGTGTCCCACTCTGAAGCACCTGTTGCAAGTTAATAGATGCTTTGCTATTCGGAAAGTCTACTTGCTGGAAATCCTGCATATGGTTTTTTTGGTTTTATTTTTAATACTTTGATATTATTTTCGTGAAAATTTGTTATATGTACTATATATTAATTGGAAATATAAATATTATGTATTTAGCAAAATCGGAAATGTAGATTGATTAGTCATGTCAATGGGCCGGATCCAGAACTACGTCCGTCTTCCATAGACGGACGTAATTCAATAAACAATAGCTACTGCACATGCGTAGTAGCTATTGTACGTAATCTGCGTACCATTTCGATACGTAGATTGCGTATATGTGGTCTAAAATATGCAGTCGAAACGATACGCAAATTACGTACAATAGCTACTACGCATGCGCAGTAGCTACTGTTTATTGAACTACGTCCGTCTATGGAAGACGGACGTAGTTCTGGATCCGGCCCCTTGACTTTAACTTTTGCTAGAATTTAGTAAAATGCATACTGGTTAAATCACTGGGTGTAGTCTAAAGTCATTTTTGTAGAGATTCATACAACCTAATGAATATCAAGTAAGTATAATACTCACCTGCCCATGTTGCGTCCAGTCTATAACTGTCCAGCAGGTGTCCATGTTGAGTACTGAACTGTCCGGTAGGCGTCCATATCAATTGCAAATATGTCAATCCGGCATCACAGTTGAGACAACGAGAAGTAATCCAACAATGTCAAGCAAGTGTCGGTTGAGCAGATAAACACCAATTTTTCAACCATATCCCAAAGTTACTGGTTCATGCCAAGCAGTATTAATGTCCTAAACTTGTGATTCTCTCATTTTAAAAAACAGCTTATTGCAATTTACGGAAAATACAAATTTAAAAATATCGCAACATGTTTTTGTAATGATCCACCCCTGCTTTTTTATATTACTTTCTGAATATCCTGCCTTTCTATGCTCGCTGAAAAGTAAATCTCTCTTGTTTAATTTTCCTATAAATTGATGCCAGACATTTTTCTCCATCTTGATTTAAATAACTTCTGGCTTTTAAATAAAATTGCAACAGTGTCCTCTCTTTTCTGTATTTCTGACTAAGCACTGTCAGTGGTGTAACTACCAGACTTTATACTAGTTTATGTACTACTCTGCAGAAGAGGCTCCGCAAGGCACTGTCCCTGCTCTCCTTCATGCAAATGGTGGATCTGCCAACAGGACCCTATGTTATGTGTGTGTAAGTGTTATGCATGTATGTTATGTGTGTAAGTGTTATGCATGCATGTTATGTATGTGGCATTCTAGATATAAAGGGCCTGATCCAGACCTATGCCGATGCGCTATGCTTAGTAAAGCATAGCGTATCGGCGTGTACTCTCCCCTACACTCCCCCTTTGCGAGCGTATTTTCCCTCGCTTACGCCGGCTGAAGGCTACCCTAACTTCAGCCGGCCTAAGCAAGGGAAAATACACTCGCACAGGAGCATTTGGCCGCAAACCCCTCCCTCGTTAAACTACCTCCCCCCGCCCACCTACACTAACTTGAACGTAGTAACGTTGGAGGACGCCCCCTCCAGCGTTACTACGGATGCCCGATCCACGATCGGGCGTTTACATAGCTACCCCGGGCAACATCTGCCCGGCGCATGCGCAGATCGGCTTTTAAGACGATCTTATGCTGCTGGCTGGCGTCTTAACGCCAGCCAGCCTTAGGTCTGGATTAGGCCCAAAGTGTAGATATATCACTATATAATATTTATATGTGTGTGTGTTTAGACATATACAATCAATCAATATATACTATATCCTAATGTAGATAAGTAGATATATTAGATATATAAAAATGGGGGCATATTAGTTACAATTTAATTTTCTCTGCCAGACACCTGAAGGAAGAAAGAAGAGAAAAAGAGAAAAGTGAGAAGTAGCAAACAAGTAAGAAAACCTACTTTTATTTATCTATATTAATATGTGTGTAGGATAGCTAGACAGACAGACAGACAGACAGACAGACAGACAGACAGACAGACAGACAGATAGATAGATAGATAGATAGATAGATAGATAGATAGATAGATAGATAGATAGTTGAGGGGAAGTGGGGCTTATTTCAGTCAAGTCCCCCTTGCCATCTACCTATAATAATTTCACATACAATCATCTGCTAAGTGATGCATCTGCGTCCTTTGTTGAATGTTTGTTTCAGTCTGTCAGAAAAAAGACGCGGCTGAGTCACTTTGCAGCCGATGCAGACACGCAAGTAGTCAATACCCCACAACAGGTGGGCCTGTCTGCTTTAAGTTCCGGGGCTGATTTTTTTGTCTCAGTCTATGAACTTATGACAGATTTTATACACCAAAATCTGTTAAAAAAATTCATCTAATGACACTAGAAAGAAAGTAAAATTAAAGACAAATGATAACAAGCGTTTATAACACTTACATATTGCTGGGGCTGGGGCTGGCTCATATCCTCATTCTTTCTCAAATAAGAAACTCCCCTGACTTTAAAATAGAGACAGATTTACTAAGCTGCGGGTTTGGAAAAGTGGAAATGTTGCCCATAGCAACCAATCAGATTCTAGATCTCATTTAACTATTGCACACTAGAGAATGTCAGCTAGAATCTGATTGGTTGCTATGGGCAACATCTCCTCTTTTCCAAACCTGCAGCTTAGTAAATCTGGTCCTTGGTGACACAGCCTCTAGACTTCAGAAATGAGGGCACTGTGATAACATCAAACATCACGCTTCCAATACAGAGATCCAGAGATTCCATGACAGAGCCTACTCGGGCACTGTAGCAGGGTTAGAAGTTTGGATTGGGCAGTGTGACCATACTTTGGCTTGAATCCAGACCATAGAGTCTGTCATACATATTAAACAAAGGGGAAAGGGAAATGGAGGAATGCACACTTTATTAATCAATTTAGTAATGTTATACGCGTATTTACCCTAATATAGTGGGAGGGTGCAACAATAAGTGGTCACAAAGTAGACAGAAAAAAACTTTTCAAGAGGAAAGGGACAAGTAGACCACCTAGGAGTGCACACTTAAACCAAATGTACTTTAAATCAAAAAGGAGATATTAACCTGTCTACAGAATTAGTTAAACTTAATTTTTAATATATATTCATATAAAAGTGACATAGATGGTGAAATATAAAACCATTATATCAAAATGCTGCTTGATACAGATTACACAGTGCACGGGTAGTGACACCATGTAGCCTCCAGGGGTGGGTATAGCTACAAGTCTAATCCACTTGATAGTTAAATTAAGCATGAGCCAAAGATCAAATACAGTATATACAATCCAATATAATGAGAGCCCCAATAGACTGGATTCAATCCTGCATAGGAACAAGGTAACCTAGTCATCAAAATTGTAGAAAACCTAGTTGGTATATGGTGATGATCGAAATAACAAACAAATGTACGCTCCCAAATCTAGAAATGAGTGGGACTGAACCTATCCACGTGCCTGTCGCCTCATGGCGGAATTTCACCCCACTGGTGGGGTGTTCCTAACCCTGCACTAAT
Organism: Limnodynastes dumerilii; assembly: GCA_011038615.1. Lineage (NCBI taxonomy): Eukaryota > Metazoa > Chordata > Amphibia > Anura > Limnodynastidae > Limnodynastes > Limnodynastes dumerilii. Next base: position 81,706 of record WWET01004883.1, read on the forward strand.
CTAAGAGTGCCTCATCCCCTCTAAAGTAAAAACACATGTTGGTGATAATCATATATAACAAGAGGGAGGCAGCGCTCCAGTATAGATTATGAAATACATGCAGATTGTGCAAAATACGTATAGACACAGATGGTGGAAATAAGAGTGTCAAAGAAGCATAGAGCAAGCAGCAAGAAAAAAAAATGAGGTTACCAAGGTGCACCTCGGTTTCCTCTTACCCCAAAGCACGTTTCACCTGGCATAGCTTTCTCAAGGGAGAAGAAGAAGGCGCCTCCTTCATACATGCTACAATTCAAACTTTATTTTTAACAGCTATAATAATGTGTTCTGGATTCAAAGGATCAAATGAGTTGTGTACAATCCTGCAATTAACTGATTAAAAGTTATAAATCAACACATTTAGTTTACATAGATATGGTAAAATTCTGACTATTATATTTATATTTCATTTAAAATGATTTTTATTTGATGCTGGAATATAAAAATAATGTTTTCCTGTTATTAGGGATTCAGATCCTGTAAAATGTGGCATTGCTGTCATGCCAAGTTTCCCCAAGACCACTAGTTTATGTAACTTGAGCAATGCTGGCACAGTAAGAGGCCTGAATAAATGTATAATCTGATGGATCACAATAGTCAATGCCATAAATATTTGTATAATAACAATGTAGCATGTTATTTCAACTCTTACTAGGGTCACAGGAAGCGTCTGATAAATTATAGCAATTCATTCAGAAAAGGATATTTTTTTCATAAATTTTCCTCTACTTAAACTGCTAATGTGGTAAGCAATACATTGTATTTTTGTTCACCACTAATACCTGCTTTTGTCAAATGAAAGTTGTTTTTCTTTTTTTTATGCAGCAATTCTATTTCGTTTAATATCCAGGCATAGTACATACAACCACACTGCAGTTTTTATGCTGCAAATTACATAGATCACTTATAAATGTTCTAAGAATCTAATTTTCATATTATAGTATTTTCCATTTTCAACATTCTATTTTTAACTGCCAACCTCCTGTAGTAATGTCTAAGAAACCCACATAACCAAGGAAGCCTTCATGGGTCAAATCCCACCTCTACAAAGGATGTCTGGTGTACACCAGAGATGGTAATTAAACATTAAAAACTGATTATATATAATGGTATATAGAGCATATGGTACTGCTCTCAATTCAGGTGGCTGTTGCTTAAAAGTTACAGGTGTGCAGATTTGAATTTCAATGTATTCCTGTCAGCTGGTATATACTGGAATTTCATACTATTTTTCATAAATATTACAATTTATTCACTTACATTTCTTTTTAAATTATGGAAATATTATATATATATACCATATTAAATAAGTGTTCTTAGTTTAATTACTTATTTTTTTAATCCAGAGGCGGAACAACCAGCCAATACATGGGCCGACAGCCGCTGCCACTGCACCGCTGGAGCTCTCCACTGGGCCACTGGGGACACCATCAGGGCCCCACAGTACTCCTGTAGCCCCTGCCCCCACATCTTAATACAGGCGGCCATTGTGCAAGAAGAACTTCCATGCGCATAGTTGTCTAGACTAAAGCTGCCAAGAGGTGTGTGTGGGGGGAGGTACTTCCACTCATAGAAGTAAACACAGCCAGCCTATGCCTGTGTGACTGCAGCTACTTCCCACAGACGCCTACGGGAAAATAACCTGTGGTGGGAAATTATTACCTTAGAGAAATATTCAACATACGAACTTGTACCCCAGAGCTTAAGAACTGAAAAAGAACCTGCTTGCTACTTAAATAATGATACACTTATGAGAGAATGTGAAAAAACACTGGACTCGTGCTCTCTGTCACTAACTGAATGAATTCTACGAGAAAAAAGGAGAGTTGAAAAACATGGAGGAATTAATTAAAAAGCTTAATGACATATTGATACTTTACAGGGAATTAGGAAGCTTTAAAAAGATTGAGGATAAAGGGCTGTATTCACAGATCCGTTTTTTAAAAGTATGCAATTATACATAGCAAGGCAACACCCACCAACACCCATGACACTCCCCTCTCACGGGCGTGCAATCGGAGACTTACACCTCCATAGAGCACCTCTAACTTTACGTGTGTACATACGTGCATATATGTGCTATTCTATGTAACCACACCCTCAAAGACTCATTTAAATTCTTCCCCCCAAGTTCACATAACTTTTCAAGTGCGATTGACATGTCCGTGCCTAAAGCACTTACGTACGTATTTTCTACATAACTTGCGTAAATAAAGTTACTACGCATGCGCAGTTAAAACGTACCTAAAAATACGCACGCAACTCCAAGTGAAAACGGATCTGTGAATACGGCCCAAAATCATCCATAGAATGAAGAAAATCGAAAAGCAATTAGTGAGTAGAAAACAAAGGAAATTCAAAAGAGACAATACAGAAATAAGTAACAACAGGACAGTGGATGAGACACAATACTTCAAATAGCATACAGCCACCCCCACCAGAAATCCACTCAGTATGGTGCCTGCATGAACGAGCAATCCAAAATCAAGAAATAAGAAATGGAGAAGGTTCAAATAACAATAACAAAGAAACATATAGAGATATTGTAGCGAGGAACCCACCAGAGGTTAGGAATAAACAATTTAAACAAAAGAAAGAATATAACAAACATCCTAAAGAGTATGATAAGAAATTTCAACAAACACAATACAACCTACAGTCCAGTAAAGAAAAATGGAATCAAACAAGTGAACAACAGGGAACAACTCAATGAAAGGAGAGGAAGGAGTAAGACACCAAGGGAATATAGGGACGATTATGGATATTCCCATAAAGAAAGATGGGACCAAAAACACGATATCAGGGGCCCACATTATGAAAGGAGGAGGAGGAGCTATACCCCAAGGGAAGATAGAAACATACACAGAAATGCTACAGTAGGGATAGATACCATGAAAAATCTCCTGTAAAGAACAGAGGAACCCTCACCGGAGCCCTTCCAGACCAAGGAGGTAGCACCAAGTATAGAAAATTTAAATTAAAATAAAAACATAAAGACAATAAAACAAATAAAAAAAATAAGAAAAATAGGCAAGAGAGGGAAAGGTCTCAATAATCCTAAAAAGATAATTTACAAATTGAGAAACAAAGGGAATAAAAAACATAACCCCCCCCCCTATGAAGGAACTAAAATATACAATTTAAGCAACCATGTGCTGACCAAAGATGAAGAAGCAGTGCTGAGGAAGGGTCTTAAGTTTGCCTCTAGTAATCAGGCAACGTAAATTAACTATTAAATGGTTTTTGCCATCCAGGAAGTAAAAAAGAAAGAAACCCTGGGTAATACTACATTAAAAGATAATAAATTTAAACCTAAATCAACATTTAAACCTACATATAGTAGAAAATGCTATATTGAATCCTTCAGTAAATTAAGAAAAAAATACAAATATAAACAAAATATGGCTAAAAGGGAGAAAAAAGCTATTAAAGATTTGATAAATATTACATTGTCCAGCAGACAAAGGGGGAGCCTTAGTTGTCATAGACTATGAAACTGGAGTCCTCAGACAGATATATGAGCACATATAAGAAAAGTAAAAATAATCCCACTCTAAAGATACAAAAGGAATATATACAATTGGTAAATATATACCATGACAAAGGTATAATAAGTAAAAATGAAAATACATTTTTAAGCAGTAGAAACACCAGTGATTCCGGTATTTCATATTCTTCCGAAAAATCATAAAATTATAGAGAGACCACCGGGAAGACCTATTATGGCCAGGATTAATTCTATCACAGCAAATTTGTCCTAGATGATAAACTCCTTTCTATAATTATATAAAAGATACTTTAGCAGTTATCAACAGCGTAGAGGAAATTGAATGGCAGGTATCAAATTATATTATCACTGCAGATGTCTCTTCTTCATATACTATCATCCAACATAAAGATGGGATAGAAGGAGTATCATCCTTCCTAAACCATATGGATGTGGACCTTTAAAATTTCACCATAGAAAGTATTCAATTTGCAATAGAACATCATTATTTTTATTTCAAAGATACCTTCTGTCACAAAACATGTGCCCGCGCTGCAGCCTCCTATTCAGCCTCCTGCCTTGCCTCCGGTGCATGGGCGCCGCAATCTTGTATCCAGTTACATGATTTGCACATGACCATCAGCAGCCAACCAGAATCAAACCAGGGGAATCACATGATCTGACTTTCCAATCCTGAGCCAGGGCACCCTATTTAAGTCCAGAGCACTGATCAATCAGTGCCAGAACAACTTGAACAAGTGCCAGAACAACTCTTAAGGTGCCTGGTTGCACTAATGCTGTGCTGCTTTTGTTCTCCTGCTGATCCAGATCTAGTCTGTGCATTGATCCAGTCAAGTCTTCATCCAGTTCATGCCTAGTCCAGTCCTGGTCCAGTCCAGGTCAAGTAAAGTTCAGTCAAGCCCTGGTGCAGTCCAGGTCAAGTCCAGTCCAGTCCTGGTCCAGTCCATATCATGTCAAGACCAGTCCAGTCCTGTTCCATTCCAGATCAAGTCAAGTCCAGTCCAGTCCTGGTCCAGTCTAGGTCAAGTCAAACCCTTTCCTGGTCAAGTCTAGTCCAGCTAAGCTTATCAAGTCTGAACCCAATCCTGGTCAAGTCCAGTCCAGTCAAGCTTGTCAAATCAAATTCAGTCCTGGTCAAGTCCAGTCCAGTCATGCCTGTCTTGTCCTGTCCAGTCAAGCCTTCCTTGTCTAGCCCAGCCAAGCCTGCCTTGTCCAGTCCAGTCAAGCCTGCCTTGTCCAGTCCAGTCAAGCCTTCCTTGTCCAGCCAAGTCAAGACTTGCTGTATACCTTCAAGCCCCTTGGTCACTAACACATGAGCAGATCATACATCAAATCATCTAACTTCCAATACTGCACTGAATCCCTATCACATCCCCAGGAACCCAAAGCGGATACCCAACCAAGTCAGTCTGTGATACCTTCTCAATATAGGTTACAGGAGCTGCCATGCTTGTGAAATTCACCCCAGCTATGCAAATCTATTCATGGCAGCCTGGGAAAACACACATGTGTTAGAGGGTCATGATTGGGGATTGTACCTAAAACTATGGGCACGCTACATAGATGATGTCTTATTCATATGGACAGGCCCTAAAACAGACCTGGAAGATTTTTGTGAATACGTAAATGATAACAGTAAAAACATAAAACTAACCTTTAACATCAGCAATACTTCGTTCAATTTCTTAGACTTCACAATCTATTGTATGTAGATAATTCAAATCTTAAAATGAAAAGAAAAGAATTTCATTAAACTTACAGACAATATTTCACATATAAGGGAGTGGAGGGTTAATTTATTTAACTGCAGCAGAGATAAACTCCCGGCGTGTGGTGTGATTGGCAATGTCACTCTTTTCGTTTCTTTTGTCCAATTGGTCATATCACCTCCATGGGGAGAGGGAATGGGAGGAGCAGCAGAGTTTTCTTAAGGAGTCTGCTGACGTGACTCAGTTCTCTTCTGCTGCTGGATTTGTCTGGATGCAACTGAACATCGCCTCTGCAGACTTTTGCCTTAATCTTTCTTTGTTTCTCAATTCACCTTTCAATTTCTGTTCCTGTTTTTCTAGTTTGTTTCTCTCTCTCTTTTTCTTTCCTGCACATCAGCGCTCCCTCGCCAGTTGCCCCAAACCCCCCCCCTTCCTTTTGTCGACCATCCTCTTATCCTACCCCTCCTTCCCTCCTGCCATTTTATTAGGGCCACACTAGTCCTTTTAGCCCCTGTGTAGTGCACACCTTTTGCTGCTTTCAGACATTCCCAGGCCACAACGCGCAGCACGCCCCCCCCCCGCCAGGCTCAGCGACCAGTCTCCTAACTATGTCCCTGGTACTCCTAGGGCCGCCGGATCAGTGGTGCCAGGGCTGGGGGAGGATCCCTTACCTGCCGCCGCTCAGCGCCGCCCGAACTTCCGGTAGTCAAACCGGAAGTTCGGTTGTTGCGCTGCAGGCAGCGGGGGACTCCGTGGAGGGAGCTGGCCGGACTTCTTCCCCAGCAGACAGTCAGGCTCCCTCAGCAGGGGGGAATTACAAAGTGGGAGGGGGGACTCCAGGAGTGTCAGCAGGCAGCACAGGAGTTATAGAGGGCAGGGCTCGCTAGGAGATGGAGTGGATGAGGGCAGCAGGCATACCAACCCCATAGCTGTAGCCCTGCACTCTTCAGCAGCCAATCATCTGTTAGTCCTTCCATTGCTGGGGGAAGAGGGGATATTTCTGATCAGCACCTCAGCTCTGGATCCAGTCAGAAGGGCCAGACATGTCATGACAGACTGCATTACAGCCATAGAGGGGATAGGCATCACTACCCCAGCAGTCACCCATGCCGCTACAGTGGGGGGCCCAGCGGTTATTACGGCCATCATTACCCTGCCTGGACACATTATCATTCACCCCCTCCTCACCACTATTCTTATCCCGGTCACGGTTACATGTTGTCACTGTTCACACCACTCCCCCCGGCGCAGTTACACTTGTCAGTCCAGATCTATCTCGTCTGGGCGCCATCAAGCTCCGTCACATCCCAAGCACGTGCAGAGCAGGCATGGTAGGGGGTCTGAGAGACGTGCTGATGATTGTCATCCTTCAGCTTCACAGGCTCACCTTCAAGGCGTGCCAGGTCCAAGAGCAGGAGGGCTACTGTGTCTCCGCAACAGCAAGTGCAGGATGCGTCTGTCGCACCGGTGGGTGCGGACCCGCCGGGCATCACGGAGGTGGACGAAGAACCTGAAACATCCACCATGGTACCTGGTGAGTCTGACAATGTTACTCAGGAGAAGGGGAGGATGATGTGGATTCAATGTCAACATGTTCGTCAGCTACATCCATTTCTTCCGATGCGTCCAAGCGGCCCACATGTAGATTTGGGAAAGCCGTAGATAGACACCTAAGAGGGCATCTAAGAAGGCCGAAAAGGCCTACCATGGCCCCTCCCCTTCAACCTGACTGTAGTAAGATCTTCTGTGACTACACAGCGGTGTCTAGGGGGGCTGCGCTTGCGTGCAAAAGATAAGATAAAAAAAGGGAAAAATTGTGATATTTTTGCCCTAACCACGGATAGTCGCAAGGCCTTAAGCGCGGCACAGAAGGGTGCCGTGGCAAAGAGAAGTATCGTAGCTTTGATACTTGACTTACGGCATGGTGTACATTTACGAAAGCTTATTTGGAGACTAGACCGGGGGAACACATGGGTACGGTGTGGTACCTCCACCTGGTGCAAGACATACATGTCACAATGAAAGGCTCGGCGTGGAGAAAGTACGACGAGCAAATATGTCTAAATGCTAACGGTCAGGCGAGCATCCCTTTTGGGAAAAAGGATGCCGAGCTGGA
>WWET01004883.1:89092-105439 GCA_011038615.1 Limnodynastes dumerilii
TGCCGAGATGGAGTTGGCATGCACTACCCACGAGTCCCCCGGGGAGGTGGTGGCACTTGGGCAGTTTCCGGGCAGGGGGCAAGTCGGCGCCCCCTTTTCGGGCCGGGGCAAGTGTTATGGATTCAACAACGCTACCTGTTGCAGGGGGGTTAAATGTATCTTCAGACACTCTTGCCTTAAATGTAACGGCCCCCACCCAGCTAGGTCCTGCAATAAGTCCTCCTCACAAACGCCTAACTAGCAGCAATAAGGATCTAGGGCTAGCGCCAACGCCAATCAGAATTGATGCGCTTGCTCGTTGGTTATCTAGATATCCTAGGAAGGACATGGCTTATTTTCTCCTTAATGGCTTTCAGGAAGGTTTTCGTTTACCAATTGTGGGGCAAGTAATTGCATCCTATCCACGTAACTTAAAATCTGCTTCTCAGTTGCCAGGGGTTTTATGGGAAAAGGTATCCAAATAAATTGGCCTAGGTCGCATGGCCGGGCTTTCGCTAGCCCCCCCTTTTGCGATTTAATAGTGTCAACTATTGGGGTAGTTTCTAAAAATGCCCCGTGGAAATATAGGCTTATCCAACACATGGCTTACCCCCTGGGGTCCTCGGTGAACAATGCCATCCCGTAGTCTTGTACACGGGTGATTTATCAATCATTTGAGTCGGCTTTAGAGCTGGTGCAGTCCGGGGGAAGCAGTGCCCTTATGGCTAAGCTGGATATAGAGTCGGCCTTTAGGCTTCTTCCCCTTCATCCATCATCATTTCGCTATATGGGCTTCAGGATGCGGGGCTCTTTTTACGTGGATAAGTGCTTGCCCATGGGCTGCTCGGTGTCTTGTGCTTACTTCGAGGCATTTAGCAGTTTTCTCCATTGGTGTGTGGTGGCCGGAACCGGTCAGACGGTGGTGGCTCACTACTTAGATGACTTTATGGTGGTGGGTCATGCAGGGACCGATTCTTGTCAGCAGGTGCTTTTCTCCATGCAGGCTCTGTTTTTCTCTATGGGGGTCCCAGTAGCACAGGATAAGACGGAGGGCCCTGTGATGCGGCTGTCATATCTCGGGATCGAGATATAAACGGTGGCAGGTCTGTGCCGTTTTCCTGAAGATAAAGTTCAGAACCTTCACTCCCTTATACAGTCAGCGTTGAGATCTCAAAGAATTACGTTAAAGGGATCATTTCGCTTTGCGTGCCGGGTGATTCCATTTGGATCCCCCTCTCCAGGGAGCTGAAAGCTGACCTGGAGGTTTGGGATACATTCCTGGGCCGATTTAACAGTGTAAGGGTCTGGCCCCCCCTGCGGTGTGTAATCATGAGCTGAAGCTCTTGACGGATGCTGCAGGGGGAACTGGTTTTGGGGCCTATTTTCAGGGTAAATGGTGTGCGGGGGCTTGGCCGAGCTCCTGGCACACGTGTGGATGGACTAAGAACTTAGCGCTGCTGGAATTATTGCCAATCGCCATAGCAGTGGAATTGTGGGCCGGTTTCTTCCAGAACAGAGACATTGTATTTTGGTGTGATAACTTAGGCGTTGTCCAGGTCATTAATAGGCAGAGTGCATCCTGTGATATGGTTACTCAGGCACATTACTCTGTGTTGCTTGGAGTTTAATATTAATTTCCGCGCGGCACATGTGCCGGGTGTTAATAACAGGTTGGCGGATGCGCTCTCCAGATTTGACTGGCCTCGGTTTCGTCAGCTGGCCCGACGCTGAGCTGACCGGCACACCATGTTCCGTATTCATCTGGCAGGTGGCGGGTCGGGGATAAGTGATCTTGCGCTACAGTCGCTAGCTCCCTCAACGTTGCAAAGGTACCGTGCAGCCTGGGAGGAGTGGTTGAGTTACCGGCAGACTCACGGTAGGGGGAGGGAGACTGATTGAAGGACTTGCCTTCATGGATTTATGTATCGTGAGTATCAGAAGGGTAGATCCCGGGCATACATAAGTTCTGCACTGGCTGTCATTGCATTCTTTGGGAATCTGAATGGTGAGCAGGATGTCACGAAGGGATTCTTAATCTCTAAGGCGCTGAGAGGTTGGGCGAAGTTGAGACCGGTAGCCCCGGACTCAAGGTGGCCAATTGTTTGTCACGTATGATGGAGGCAGTAGCGGGCATAGCCAGTGATGACTACGAGACGTTGCTGTTTCAAACCGCGTTTAGCTTCGTGTTCGCTGGCACTTTCCGGGTCAGTGAGCTTATGTCATCCTCCAGAGATTCCTTGGTGACAGGCCTGCTTACCAAAAATGTTGTGATACAGGAAGGTATCATCCAATGCAGGATTCCAAAAGGAAAAACAGACCAGATGGGAAGGGGCACTGTCTTGAGCTCCGTAGCAACAGGGATGTTAGTATATGTCCAGTGGTGCTAGGCAGCCTGTTTGCGCAGGAGCGACCGCATGATTGTCCTGTATGGCTTGTGCATAAGAACTGCTCTTCACTGTCCCGTTATCAGTTTTCAGTTGTCTTGCAGAGAACACTGATGCGGTTGGGTTTGGACCCAGATGATTATGGGACACACTTGTTTCGAATTGGCGCGGCATCCCCGGCTGCAGCACAAGGTCACTCGGTGGATGACATCAAGAAAGTGGGGCGCTGGAAGTCTCAAGCCTACAAGACCTACCTGCGGCCATTGGAGGAGTAAAGTGCGGAAGGATCTGGACGGATCCACGGGTGTACTGACGAATAGATTTGAGTCTATGGTTATGTGCATGTCATGTCCTTTGTTAGAGTTGATGGTTAGCTGTTCCTTTTCTTTCCCACCCCTTGGGACACGGTCCGGCCATGGTTCCTGGGATTAGCCCGGTAGCTGGCCCGCTACACCAAGTGTATGGAGCGCAAAAGGCTTTTTCCTTCTGACACCCCTGGCGCAAGTAATTGCCCCATAGTCTATATAGTCTGAGCCAGGGGTAGGATGAGGGTTTTCAACTTTGCACGGTGCCGTGATCCCTCTCCTTTTCCCTCCTTAGCTTCCTTGGCAGATAACGCAGTTATATATAGTGCTATAATGCTTTTGTCTCTCTTTTTCTCTCTCCTCAACAGCATTGGCCTCGCGGCGGTGGGCTGTATGGTTGATTGGCCATTCATACGTTTTCTGGCCTGCAAAGCATGAGGTGGTGCGTGATTGCGCTGAGAGTTTGGGAGTGAATGCAGTCTGGAAGGGTGTGCGCGGGATGGTATGGTCATCTATGATGGAAAGGTTGGCTCAGGATATTCTAGGGTGTCAGGCCCCTGACGTAATCGTCATGCACCTTGGGGGTAATGACATTGGTCGCGTTCCAGCTGACGAGCTGTCGTGGGCCATAAAGAATGATTTACGCCTGGCAATGAGTAAGTGGCCACAAGTTAAGTGGTTGTGGTCTGAGATTGGCCCCAGGCGTGTATGGCGGTATTCGTGCAATGGGGCCGTGATGGACAAAGTTAGGAAAAAGGTGAACAGGTCGGTGAAAGGGTTCTTGAGCCAGCATGGTGGAGTTTATGTACCCCACGCTGAAATCAAATTTTATATACTTAATTTGTATCGGTGGGATGGGGTCCATTTGACAGATGAGGGGATGAGATTGTTTCTCAGGGATTTAGCTATAGCCATTAAGGAAGCTTAGATTGTTCTTTGATGGTGGCGTGATTGTCAGAGGGACCATCGTGGGAGGAAAGCAGCTGATTTGCATGACAGTATGATATGGAGGTGTAACTGATGGTGAGAAGGAGTCTACATAAGGTAACTGTCATGGTTTAATGGTATGATGTTGAATGCCTGGGGTTGTAGAACCATCTGTACGGACGGTCTCTCGTAGCACTCGGAATGAGTGTTGTGCCTTTAGGCTAGCGGGGTGCACCTCATGTGTGAGAACACAGAAAACAAAGCATTCAATTACAAAAAAATTATATTCTATTCTATTCTATTTTATTCATTTCATGCCCAATATTCTTTGGAACACAAAATTATAGAAAAAAATAATTAGGAAAAACTGGTATCTACTTAAAAAGGATCATCATTTATGTAACATTATTCCCCAAACTCCAAATTTATCTATACAAGAGCTAACAAATTGAGCAGCCAATTAACCAGAAATGCATATAGGAGAACAAAAGGAAATATAACCAATATTATATCTAGGGGCTTCTATAGATGTGGCACTTGTGCCATCTGTAGAATGCACACCAAACAAGTATCTAAAACAGAAACTTTTGAATCCACACAAACTAAAGAGACGTTTAAAATCAATCAATTTATCACATGCAACACAAGGAATGTGATCTATCTATTACAGTGTTCCTGCAATAAACAATATGTGGGGAAAGCCAGTTGCACTCTTAAAGTTAGATGGGTGGAGCACTGTAATAATTTTAAGGGCTTTGAAAATCACACTGAAACTATTTTAAATCAAGCCCCAATTGCCCTATTTCTTTAATGATAAAAATGATAGATATAGAAACAGCTATTTGCAATTGGAAATAAGGGACCTGATTCACACTTAAAATAAAATTGTAACAAGAGGTTACTATTGTGAGTTATGGTCATTGAACGTGATTGGAACTTCTGTGAGAACACACTACTCTATCTTTCTATTTTTCTTTCTTTACATATAACAGGAACTGGTCAAGAATATTGGAGAGGAGGAAAGATTTTGAGATAAGCAAAGACACAAAGAGGAGATTGTGAGTAGGATTCACTATTGCACTGTGGGCATCTTTAAGAACGTATTGCACTATTTTTTCTTCTTTTTTACATCTTATGGGACAACTACATAAGAACAAAGAGGCCAGGAGACTATCTGAAAAGAACACTTATACTGAAAAAAGGTGTTGTGTGATAAGAAGGACTGTGTGAATCAGATTCCCCTGGTACTTTGAGAACTTGGACTTAAAATTGGTTATGAATCAAAGATGCATAACTAAACGCATGGATTAGGCTCTGGAAAAGTAATATATATTTGTTGTCTAAAAACATCAAATACTGTCATTAACTTTTGAAATCAAAAATAATCATTAAAAAAAACAATTAAAAATAAACATGACATACTTAAAAAAAAAATAAACAAATACTGTATGAAGTTGTAAAAATAAAGAACAACTACATATAGAAAGTTTCATAAAACATTTACAAAAGAATAATATAAAAAAATGAATTTTAAGGTAATTTTAAGGAAATTTAAGGTAATTAATTTTATTAAAAAAAACATTCTCAAACTATACACAAAATAAGCAACTTTACATGTTTAAAGTATAGCACAAAATGTGAAATCAGCAGTAGAGTCTAAAAACTAGACTCTGATTATAAATACGCAGCAGGTGGGCTCACAGCAAACAATACGGTTCTTCAACTTACGAGTGGTCAGGGGCTACCTTAACTTTTCCATGTGCATATAGTTAGTTTCCTCAAGGCACTCCTACCTGTGCTGAGCTGAGGCTTTCTGTACAGGGTTAGAATCGATGGACCTAGATCTGTCCTCGTATTGTGCAGCTGGCGACACACAAGCGATACGTGGTGCCCCCCTGCAGGTGAATGAATGCTAGTACTAATGTACTAGCATGTACATTAGTAGCCCGAGTAGTTTAGAATCCTGCCCTACTAGCCACACATGCGGGACTTATTCCTTCCCATTGCATCCATCAGTCGTAAGTCTGACGTCCGCATATGTGAATCAGTCGGCTATGTTTTACATGTGTATATATTTGGGTTATCAGCATGCACGTAGATTGCACGAAGACCAAGATATCCAAACAAAAGCTATGCCCAAATTAGAAAAAAGATGGATTTTTTATTTAAACTGTATCCAACCTAATGAGCTGAATTCAGAATTCGAATTAAAATGGTTCCTGTAATATTTAAGAAATGCGAGTTTTATAAATTTTTTCAAATAATTTATAGATGTACCTTAATAAACAAAATGAAATCATACTTATTAGTAATTATCCCTATGCTTACTATAAACAATTTGAGTAAGTATTAAGGAAATTATTGTATGTATTAAGGAAATCCATACTGTTTTTATTTGTAAATAGTGGGTGGAGCTTCCCTTATAAATAAGGTCACAGGATACACTGACACCATCAGCCTTGAAAAAGACTGACATTGTGGTAGAAATGTGTACCAATCGTATAGTGAATCCAGCATTGGACAGACAAAGACTCTTTTATATGCGCTTTATATACATTTTATTTGTGAGTATATTATTACATTACTTTGCACACTGGTAATAAAATTTTGCACTAGGGCTCCATGTCTCCGTCTCTGTCATCTCTACCCATGTATTCCGGGACCCGCAGCTGAGGCTGACAGCCGGATGAGGGATGAGCTGCTGAGCTAAGAGTTGATCAGTAGTGCATGTGAATCCGCAGAATGTCAACATAGGAAAATGCACCAAATCACTAATGCAAACCTGGGAGATACAACCAATTAAGAATAACTCTGGACCTTAGGACCCTGAAAGAACGGACAATATTGGAATAAGAAGACACGCACATAAACTGTGAGCAATATTTCCTTAAACATTCCATGTATTTGAACTGACATAGCGGTGCTCTTTCCATATAGACGATACTACAGACTATATAGGATTTATTGTTTGGGGAGATAAAGTGTGCCATCCTCCCCTGTCTATATTAAGCAGCACGCTTGGGGAATGATATTGAACTTCTACGTTTTACTGCCTTATATTGGTATGATATATTAATGATGATGATATATAGTGTCCAAACACACACACACACACACACACACACAATCTCACATAGTTATTACAGAAATGATAGACTTATAGAGCGAAAACCAGAGTAAAATGTCCTGTAAATCATGGTGGGTGCCAAAAGCCTATTTTTACACCTGGGCCCATGACTCGCTCGTTCCGCCTCTGGACAAAACATTTATTTTTAAGTAATACATTTGGCACTATTAAACGTGGTATATGTGAAAGTTATCACATTTACTGAGAAGCCTGCCATTGTCAATGACCTGTACCAATGTACAGTATATCATAAGGGAAATGTATGTTTCTTCCACTTAAATAAAATAAATAAATACATTTAAATTCAAATAAATGGGTTATAAAAAATTAAAATATGGCATTTGTTATGCAAAGGAATTATGTGTTCCCAACAGAAATATAGGAATTAATTTGTTTAGCCAAACGATTGCCAATTTACTCGCCCCACCCATGGCTTGAATATTTATTTTAAAGTTTTTACCAACTGTACCTATGTCACTGATTACAGACCTGACTGAATAACTCTCACTGCTGCCCCTGCTGGCATATATTATGATATTTATTAGTCTAAGGGCCAGATTTACCAAGCTACTGGAAAGGAAAAGTGGAGATGTTCCCCATAGCAACCAATCAGATTCTAGCTAACATCTGGATCTGGATCCTCAGGATATTTAGGGGCATGCTCCGGGAAGGAGAGGGTAGGGGTAGGGTTAGGGTAGTAGAAGGGGAACGTTAGGGTAAGGATAAGTGTTAGGGTAGAAATATACTTACCATTGGCAGCATTCCCTTTCTGTCCTGGGAACATAGATTACTTCTCCTCCTTGAGGCAGAAGCAATCAATTTCCGAAACCATTCTGAATTCACTGGTATGAAACAGCCCTTTCGAAAAAGGGCCGTTCATACCATCAACCCATAGGGACACATACTGTAGAACCAGAAGTATCTAAAAAAGAACACTAAAGAGATTGTTTCTGGATTTCATATTTTGATTTTCTTAAATTCTACTGTGCCAATATTTTACTAATATATGCATAGGACACCCATGCCTTGTCACACCCACCCCATACATTTCTGCACAGACACCCATGCCTTATCACCCCCATCCAATACATTTCTGCAGACACCCATGCCTTATCACCCCCCACCCAATACATTTCTGCACAGACACCCATGCCTTATTACCCCCACCCAATACATTTCTGCACTTACCTCTCACCTATATAGTATTTGCATATATACTAATCTTCTTGTCTTTTCTATGCAGTGTTTCTCTACTCTTTTTTGTCTGTCTCACACATTCGCAGTGACATTTGTATTTCAGGGTTGCCTGACTGAAATCACTCATTTTGGGGTTTACTATTGATGGGGGCGGGGCTTGATGACGCAATGTGCGTCATCAAGTCCCTCCCTGTCCCTAGCAACACTAGTATACTAGTTTTGCCAGGCAGGGATTCAGGATTGAGGCCGCGATTTCATGGAAACCATGAGCCTCAAGTCCCTTGCGAGAGATATGTCAGCTCTCCCGGGATACCGGGAGAACTGCCCGAATTTCGGGAGTCTCCCAGGCATTCTGGAAGAGTTGGCAACCCTGTGGTATCTTTTTCTGCTCCTCTCAATGGACATTTTTTTGTCACTAACAACATGATTGTCCCTACTCATGTGAATTGGAACTCAGAATGGATGACTTGTGATGCAGTTCTTTGCATACACACCATTGGGGCAGCCTGACATTTTCCCAGTCTATCCCATTGTTAGGATGCATCCAAGGCCTTCCCACCTCCTGGCATAGGGCAGCCTGGTGATTATAAACAGTATTTTTTAAATCAAGTATTTTTTATTGAAGTTTTGTCTTTTAGAACAACATAACAAACAAACCAAAAAAAAAAAAAAACCCTGCTTACAAATCCAATCAAGGACATAATCCAGCAGAAAATCATACAATTATCAGTGACATCACTGCTTACATTTGACTGTATATCATATCTTTAAGGTATAGACATTTACATGACAAGTGTGCATCGCCAACGAACATAGAATATAACAAGAAAAACAAAGTTGCAAGCTATTCAGCTTCCAGATCAGGGTTACGTGCCGCGCCGAGCTGTGGTATTATAAACAGTATTTAGTACCCATTTGGCCTTAAATCTACATCCCAGATTTTATCTTGCACTCCATTAATCTGTAATGTTCAGCTACCATAATAGAAGGGAATAGGTGCACATCACGCCTAATCATGCTCAACTGAATCTGCCCCAGAGCTTTTGAGTTACTGTGCTGTTGCTCTTCCTGGCAGGCAGTGACAGTCTTCTAGGAAGAGTGACAGTCCTTAGCAGTCAATGAAGAATACAGTAATTGTAAAAAGCCTGTATGATACATACTTATTTTATGCCTTTTATTAACAAATTGATTTAGAATTCATAAATTTATTTAAAATGTTACTAAACAATTGTACATTTCCAAAACATTACAACATGTGTAATTGATCATTACAGATTTTAGCATTACTATACTTACATATGGGTGTGGGTCGTCACTGAGAACGGCCCTTTTTTAAAAGGAGTGTTCTTGACACCACATTTCCAAGGATGGAGCTGCCCTACCGCAGACTGGTAAGCACCTATCCCTATTTCCCAACCCCAACGCTTATGTTAATTCTCATCATAACCCTCCCCTTCCATTTCCCTAGCCTTAATCCTGCCTTCCCTGCAGCCTAGTGCTAACCTTCCCCTTATGCAATAAATCCCCTCCCTGCAGCCTAACCCTAAGTTTCTCCTTCTAAGATCCATCCTTTCTCCGCAGCCTATCCCAAAGTCTCCCCTTCTACGCTCCATCCCCTCCCTGCAGCCTAACCCTAAGTCTCCCTTCTATACTCCTTCCCCTCCCCACATCCTAACCCTAAGACTACCCTGGTAAACTACATTCTCTCACCTGCAATAACCTGTCTGGTCTTCAGACCGATGGAAACATCAGAAATCATCGGGGCCAGCGGCAGGTCTACGGCGGGATTTCTAAATGAAGAAATGTTCCAAAATACACACTGCCGACAATTATCTGTCAGCAGTATGGGTATTTAAAAAAGGATTTTGCGGCGGCACACACAACTTATCCACAGTTATGCCCTGTAGTAAAACCTAAAACAACCTGCATCAACACTTCATAGAAAGTATCTCCAAGCAGAATAATACATCACGGGATATATGTGTACATATAATGTTTAGAATACTCTGGGACAGATGCCAAGGCAGGGATTTGTATATGTCTATCCTTAAAAATGGTATACAGAAACCTCCAAACAAAATATATTTTATACAACATAAGAGTATCACAATAACATTTGCAATGAAACATTTGTTTAGAAACAAAGCAATAACTACTGTTGTTGCAGCAGACTGGAATTTTCACATGTAAATGGTCATTTATCATTCTGCAATTTTACAGCACTAAATACGTTTGTAAATTCAATTTAAAAAAAAATAATTACTACAGTCATTGCTAAAAAGAATATCACATACATTTTGGCAGACTGTCTAATTTACTAGTGGAGTTTTTAAAGAACTGGTGCTTACATTTACACTTGGACTAAATCATTGCTGTCAGAGTCTTTTTATGTAATGACATGGTTATGGATTACATAAACATGATCAGGAGACAGATTTAGTTAGGAAATACAAGAAGACCAGACTACGGTTCATATTACTTGTCCTTGTACATTACATTTTTTTGTGCTGAAAATAAGTGTTAGGGCTTTTTTTTTAACACAGGTTAAGCCCCATACACACTACAGTTTTTTAAATGATGGAAGACATTACAGAACATTTTTATTGCCAATCAGCCTGCAAACACACTACAAACGATTTTCGGTTGAGCCTTCAGTACTGAATGGCTTGATCGTTTATATTAAACTTTTTAAAAGATGCGATCAAACGATTTTGTCTACTTTGCAACGGTCCGGCACAGGGGCATTTTAAGAAGTGAGGGGGCCCTTGTGCAGGATTTGTACAGGGCCCCTTACCTGAGACAGGATTGCTCCGATTCGCGGATCTCAAAAGGTGCGGAGCCTTACTGTGCTGTAAGTCATGCCCCTTTTTCGGCCTGCAAATAGGGAAAGTCCCCCCCCCCGCAGGGGAAGGGGAGCTCATTCAGCATTTATTTATTATCTCCGGAAGAGGAAAGCAATAGATGCCGAATGGCCCCCCTTTCTGCTGCCAACCCTGGGTGCAGGATGCATGTCACAGGGCCCCTGTTCTGAGGGGTCTGGCAAAGATTGGAAGAGTGAGTGCCGTGACACAGTCCTTTCAGCAGATTATTTTAGCAGATTTATGATGGAGGTCTGCTGTAATATTGGACAAGTGTTTATCATGGATTGGAAGTTGTATCTGCAACCTTGGTCTGCTATAGGATATTGTAAACAGTCTGGTTCGGAGTTGGATCTGAAGAGTATTGGACAAGCGTATACTCAGCTTTAGTCAGGTTACAGAAAAGAGGTATTTTGCTTCTATTTAAATAAAATGATACCATAATTAAAAAAATATATGTACTTCTGACAGCTGTAACTGTTAGTTTCTAGTTAAGTATTTTTTCTAAGAGCCTGAAATATTTAAATGTAACAGTGTTATACTATCTCTAATAATATGGAGCATCAGAATAATTTTAGGTTAAGATAAAAGTTCAAATTTCATTTTGGTGCATCTAAATCACAAAATGCCCAATTCTCATCTGCCACCTACTCGTTTATTCATCATACTGTATTATCATTTTTTCTTATCCCATTCTCTATATTTATGCATTTTATTATTATCCTTAGTTTGTGTTCTTATTTGATTCTATATTTATTTTAATTTTTTTTATTTATCTATTTTTTTATTGTTTTTTGTTTTTCATTTTTGTTTATCTGGTTCTGTTCCAAATAATTAAATAATAGAATATTCCCCCATTTATATCGATATTATATTTACATTTTATTTAATTTATTCATTATTAATATTTATCTGGTCTCTTAAAACTGTATTTACATTGATCATTAGAAAAAAGAAAAAAGCTAAACGTATGATGGAATCGAAGAAATTATCTCTTAAACCTATAGTTTTCCCTATTCATGTTACTATGTAACACTGGCTCTGTTTTAAATTTTAAATTGTATGTAATATTGTGATAACGTTGCTGTCCCTCTATTGAATAACAAAACAACCTTAGAGATGCATTACCCATGTAAGCTCCCCTTTAAAACTGATGACTCTACACCTGATAGACTAATGGATGAGCAAGGGGGATTTAAATGAGACACGGACAGGAAACTGCCAGCATAGCTTGAAAAAGTTAGACGAAACGCGTCGCTATTGCCCTGCATATATTCTGTGAGGATATTACTCTGATAGATCTTGTGGAACTGGACTTGTCTATTTGCAATAATTGACTGTGACCTGGAGCAACACCGAACTCCGGGCTGGCCACCTGGTAATCGGTTTTACACTACATCACAAGCTGCTTGGAAAGAGGGACTACTAACTGCGGGAACCAGAGAAGGAACATCAAAGACATTACGCCCAGAGCTAACTTTCATCATTCCACAGTTGGATAACTGCTCCTGTCTACTAATATTCCCAGGTTTCCTAATTATTTTCCACTTTCTAATGTAAGATTAAGAGACTTTGCTCCATCGATTATCATCACTAGGTGAAGTCCTAGATTTACCTATTGAGACGCAGCACCTTTATAATTTCTGTGCTCTGATAGAGATTTAACAGAGAATCTGCTCCTCTGTCTATTATAACTGTGCGCAGTCCTATGTCTACATATTGAGATATAGCATTCCAATATATATCTTTTGGAACTACAATTGAATTATCTACCTCATCTTTTCGCTTATATATGCGTTATTTTTAATTACTTTTGATGAAATTGTGTATGAATTAAGGCCCATATTTAGACTTATGTTTTCTGTTCCCGTCTGTTATCTAAGTTTATTAGGCTTGAGAAAAATTACTACAAACCTTACTAAAGTCATTTACAGCGCTGTCTTGCTCGGATCTTTTGATATTTTTGATAGGAGTAGGCTTTTAATTGTGATAGCTGCGTTTTTGATAGACTAATGGAGCGCAGGTGGCTATTCTTTTTTAATTCCTCTTTGTGTTTTTGCCTACATTCACCTGGCTGCACTACTTTTTAACACATATTGTTTATATTGTAATTTTGGGATTTGCTGCAATGGCCGAATCTGTCTCTGCGGATTACTTAGAGAGGCTTAGGAGACGCGAGGAACTTCTTGAGAATAATAGTGATCATCTGACAAAGTAATCAATGATGAAAACCCTCAGACAAATTAGAGGACCTTCTAAAGATGAAATGAGACACTGGCTCAACTGTCTCCCTGCAAAAATCTTCTGATCACAAAATTATTCCAAGAGGTTTGCACGTCATGAAGGCTCTTTTTTTCGTGAATGTTGCAGACCTTTTAAAGGAATTGAACAATATTTTAGATACATGTTCTATGAATCTGATGGGGTTACTTATTAAATACAGACACTGTAAATTAGAATAGGTCTCAAAAGAAATCGAAAGTATGCAGGAACAATTAAATATCTATAGGATAGGTTTTTATATGTCTATAGGAGGTTTTTAGAGAAAAAAAATTATGCAATCTAAAGTTTTAGCCTTTGAAAAGATTATCACTAAGGAAAAAGAAAAATATGAGAGGGATCAGGAGGACTACAGACTAGATCAAGTCCGTACCTATATGAAAGACCATTCTAAATTTAATTTTAGGGGGAAATTTCATAATTATAAACAATCTAGAGAGACTCCTAGAGTCAATCATTCTGAACTAACTAAACAGAATACCCAGAGAACTAGTGATATAAGCAGATCTAGGAATATTTATAATATGAAAATCGACTCTAAAATAAAAAAAAATAAGCATTTTAATAATAAGAACAAAACCAATGGTAATCAGGAATCAAAAGGTAATAATAGAAGTACTGATAACCATAAATATTGGCTGAGGAACCTGTGCCATAGATACCAGGCCCTAACGCTGGTACTAGCCCAAGAGGATGCATAAATAGAGATACTAATGTGCAGATCTCTAAAGAAACTGAGAACCTCTGTCTCAGGGGCAATTAAAAAGACCCAGAGAGGCAGAGGAAAAAGGTCACCAAAGAGAAACGGGATGTACCAGTAGATACACAGGGTATCTTTAACCTCTCAAGTAGAGTACTATCTAATGCCGAAATATTGCTGTTGAAAAAGGCCTTTCTTATGCAACAAATAGTGACCCAAACGAATTTGATTTGTTCATTGAACTAAATAGGTTCACTAGGACCTTTTGTCACGATTGCTTCTTCTATTCTAAAGATAAGATCAAATGTAAGAATCCCTCTGAACAGAACACTCTAGATAAATATGATCTAGAATATGTCAGAATTTTGGAAGAACTAGAGGGAGAAGGAGGAGGAAATGTCACCAGGGATTCCCAAATTGCAGAGTTCCCCCCCTCAGATGATTTAAGAAATGAACCCAGAATTGCAAATAAGTTTAAGAATCCTTCTAGCTTTTATCCATTGACTCAAAAAACGGGAGCCATTGATCTTTTCTACAAATTAGCTATGGAGAATTTTAAGACTATTTGTAATAAGAGTAATATGAAGAAAAATCTTGGAAGAGGGAACTTGACCTCTGAGGAACAACCAGCATTGAAAGAGTTGAGTGATGATACATACATAGTAGTTAGACAGGATGATAAGGGGGGATGGGTGGTCCTGATGGACAGAATATCATATGTGTAAGAAACCCTTAGACAATTTTTTTCAGACCCTGCCCAGAGATCCAACTAAAGAATTCCAAATTAAATTAAAGTATTTACTAGACAAAGGAATGAAAAAAGGTATAATAACTAAGGAGATTTTTGAATTTCTATGGTCTAAATTTCCGGTAACCCCTATCTTCTACTTTTTGCCAAAGCTGCATAAAACACTTATTGATCCACCAGGGAGGCCGATAATTTCTGGAATCGGCTCCCTGACAAGTAACCTATCGCCATTTATTGATTCATACTTGCAAAAATATGTTGTTCTCTTGAAATCTTATTTAAGGGATACCCTTCATTTACTTTATGTTTTGAAAGATTTTGAATGGCACCCCGGGTATGTGTTTCTTACCCTTGACGTAAAAGCCCTGTATACCCATATACCCCATTTATTTGGACTTGAGGCCATAAAGGGTTATTTGGAGAGAGATGGAGAGGTTACTTTGGAGCAAGAACAATTCTTGTTGGATAGTATATTATTTATCCTTAAACATAATTATTTTTTGTTTGAGTCAAAGATGTACCTCCAGGTGCTCGGCACCGCAATGGGCACCAGATTCATGCGAATCTGTATATGGGGAGATTTGAGGAGGAATTTATATGGGGGAGCTGATTCGGAGTGAGTCTGGTGCTCTATAGGAGGTACATCGATTACCTTTTTATTATTTGGGACACCACCCAATTTTTCCACCACTGATTTTGTATCTTTTTTGAACAGCAATCCGCATAATTTACAATTTACTGCTCACCAAAGTGACCTCTCCATTGACTTCCTAGATTTGACCCTGTTCATAGAGGATTCTACAATCCAAAGTAGAACCTTTATGAAAACTGTAGATGTAAACAACTATCTACAATAAAGCAGCGGACATCATAGGCCATGGTTCCTAACATATCCCAAAGGGCCAGCTATGCCGCTTAAAGCGGAACTGTACAACTAATAGGGAATTCCAAAAATAAGCAGGACAAATACTGGAAAAGTTTGAAGATAGGGGTTACCCCTCAGAACTCGTACAAGGGGCATTCGAAGAAGTACAGGGTATGGCAAGAGAGGATCTTCTCCTCCCCAAAGTTAAAAAAGATTAAAAAAAAAAGATGAACTTACAAATCAAGAAGAACTGTCAAAACAAGTAGGTAGGAAGGAAATTCGGTTCATCTCTAAATTTAACAGTAAATCAGGCTTAATTAAGAGGATAATAAATAAACATTATAGGGTACTAAAACATGATCCAATCCTCAAAAATATTCTAGAAGATAAGCCCTGATATATCTTTCAAAATCTCAAGACAATATTAGCCCCAAACAAAATTAGGCCTGTGATAAATAAAGAGGAAGGTGTTACTTGGTTACCTACTCTGCCTGTAGGATGTTATAAGTGTGGTAAACAGCACTGCTTAATGTGCAACTTTATATTACATAGAACTACACAATTTAAATCTACAGTAAATAAACAGGTTTACAATCTAAGACAATTTTTAAACTGTGATTCAAAATATGTAATTTACTTGCTTCAGTGTCCGTGCACCATGCAGTATGTGGGGCGCACGATTAGGAAATTAAAAGCAAGAGTATGTGAGCATAGGCGTAATATTATAAAAAAGTTGCAAACACATAGACTTTCTAGACACTTTGCAGCATGCCACAAAGGCAGTCCAAAGGGCCTTCGGGTCATGGCCATTGACCACGTAAAACCAACAACAAGGGGGGGAATAGATTCAAAATCTTATGTCAATTAGAGATGCGCTGGATATTGCAGTTGCAGACCCTTTCCCCTGATGGATTGAATGAATCCTTATAATTTAGTACCCTTGGTTTCTAGTGCAGTCTTTAGCATAACTTGTGTTT
>WWET01004884.1:4682-28500 GCA_011038615.1 Limnodynastes dumerilii
TCCTCCCTCCCCCCCGACCCTTAGGTCATTCGCCGAGCGGGACTTCATTTCCCAGTCTCTGCCACCGCGGGACTTCATATGCTAGCCGCAGTCCCACTCAGTGGATGAAACTGTAAAGGTAAGGAAAGCCGGCCCTCATTTTAGCATCCAGCCACAGTCTGACTCCAGACCAGCGGCGCTGGTCTGGAGTCAGACTGCGGCTGGATGCTAAAATGGTTCAAGTAGGCGACACTACCTCTTAGCCAAGGTGGCATCGCAACCCTGGCAGGTGCCATCCTGGCCGAGGGGTAGATACGCCTCTGCCTTTTAGTACAGAGTAATACCCCATTCACATTACAACCTAAAAGCAGGGGTTTTCATGAAATTGCCGGGATTCATGAAAACCCCGGATTTTTTTGGCAATCTGAAAGGTAACCCCGGGTCTCTCTAGAAGGGTTTTTGCCGGCTTTTTCAATAGCCGGCTTTTTGCGTTCAGATTGAGCCAAAAAGCCGGCTATTTTCCCTGCTGCCGGCTTCTAAAAAAAAAACACCAAAAAGCCAGTGCTTTCAGCTCAGTCTGAACGCACCACTATGAAATTTTCTAAATTCTGCCCACTGCCTAAAAAGCCAGCTTTTTAGGCAGTGGTAATGTGAACGCGGTATTACATACAAGTTATGGACGATCAGAGTTACAATGTGCAACAACTGCAACGTACATGCGCAGTGCATTCCCACTGCCAGATTTACGCATGCCGCATCTATAAATTGGTTGTTGTTATTAAGTCTGGATCCGGCCCACTGACAGTCACTGATCAGTTGCCATAGTTATAGGATTTCACATTTCCTGCCTCTCTGCAGTTGCAGTGTTACTCCAGAGGGGGGCAGTAAGCATTTAGGTCATGCCATTATCTCTAACCAATCACATCTTCACATACTGAAGTATTAGTCAGTAATCCTGGAAAAACCTCTATGATACACACTTCTCATGCATTCCGTGTGGCGCAATCTATGCTTATTGTTCAGTAAGGCCTGTATGTACTTAAATCCTTTCCATACCAATGGACTTCTGTGCATATGATCTGTGCTAGGACAACCTAAGATGTCCGCCGTTCTTCATTTTTTGCTTTTATGCGAATGTCTTCTTAATACTGTGTAGAACCAGACGTTCAAGGCTATAACAAGCTATTAAGGTAGCTTTGTAGGAGCAGATGGTACCTGATAATAACATTGTGCAATGCTAGCTTATACTGCTCTTATGTAGAATGTGGAAATTAGTTAGATAAGTAGTGCCAATAAATTTGCTTAGAACATGATTATAACCTAAAAAGGTCGGGGGTTGTGGCTCTGTTGCTGTCGGGGTATATAGGTCTTAGCACAAGGTCAGCTCCTCAGCCTCACCTACGGGACTGACTGCAGAAGTGCCCGCTGACCTTAACAGCTGGATCACAAACGAGATAGAGGGTCTCTGGAAACCTATCGATCATTACCAACCAATAACTACCAGCTGCAACTAAATATTATTCATGTACTTTGCTTACTTCCTTATGAAATATTATAGCATAGTTGCCGGCTCTCCTGGAATGTTCAGGAGACTCATGAATATCCCGATATCCCGGGAGAGCTGGAAAATATCCTGCAAGGGACCTGAGGCTCGTAGTTTACTAGTGTTGCTAGGGACAGGGAGGGACGTGATGATGCAAAATGTGTCAACAAGCCCCGCCCCCCAACCCTATGAAACCCCTAAAGGGGTAATTGATAGTCACAGGGCGGAGCTTAATGATGCAATTTGCATAAATCTCACCGGTAGGCCCCACCCCCTGCATGAATCTATGGCTTACCTCCGGGATCTCCCAGAGGGAAGCTTTTAAAAGTCGGCATACGTGTATTATAGCTAATTAAGAATTATCTTGTGTTTTCTCCTTTAGATTTTCTCCTAGATTTACTAAACTGCTGAAAATTTTAAATGGAAATCAGATTGTAGCTGACATTCTCTAGTATGTAATCAGAAAATGAGAGCTAGAATCTCATTGGTTGCTATGGGCTACATCTCCACTTTTCTGCACTTTAGTAAATCTAGCCCCTTGTATTTAAGAAACCCTCAAGTTCCATCAGAGGCACGATCGTTACTAATATAGGATCTAATTTATACCAAGCAACTAGAAACTAGAAATTAACAGCATCAAAATATTCCAACTTTATATTTTAAAGGGCAAGTATCCAGTTGTATATAAACCGATATATGAAACACAGTATAAAAGAAAGGTGGTATAGATTTGCATTTGACCTTTTTTATTAAATCACAGTACACATGGATGATAACAAAAACTAGTTACTTGTATTTTTAGATTCTTTTTTGCTGTTTAGCCATTGAGAAAGCTAGAGGCCACTGTTTTTGTAGTTTTCCCATACAATTCCAGTCTCTCCCCTGCGTCCTAATGTAAGTAGCCTGCAGGAAAATAATAGACAATATGTGCAAAAATGACTGGATAACAGCTGCAAATAAAGATAACTTGCAACCAGCCCCCAAATTACTAGAATGCATTAGTGGGATAACTCATTTTATATATTTTTGTGCAAACACCTTGAGAAAGGGAAGACAGAAGGATAACAGATTAATGGGAAACCGCTTTTTTCCTTTCCTTTTTTCCATGAACCGGATTGTCCCATTGAAAGGCATGTACTTAATAGAAACTTAAAAATGTGTGTAACTCCTATAGAGATGTTTAAACTACAGCGGGGCTTAGATAAAACTTTCCCTGCTATGATGCTTATTCCACAACATGGTGGGGAAGCTAGATTGCAGACCATTAGTAAATCATCAAAACGTTTAATTACCATTTAGCAGCTTCTGGCTTCCTGCAGAGATCGGACAATGGAGCTGACATCACCCATTCAATTCACAGACTGAATCATACACTTGTTTTCCTGTAGTACATTGAATGGGTGATGTCAGCTCTATTGTCTGATCTCTACAGGAAGCAGGTAGCTGCTAAATGGTGGCTAAACTAATTTTTTAAATGATTTCTGAAGCTCTATTCAACTTTCCCCAGCAGGTGGGCCGCCATGCATGCAATTTCCCACCACAGATGGCAAATTTTTCCCTGTTTTTGGGAAAGGTTCAACTGAGCACATCTGTATATGTAATATGTTCATGCTGTAACCATGCATCACTTACATCTGATTAGAACAATTACCAGCAAAAAAAACAGGATTATTGTGGCAGTACTGGCAATCCTATAAATCTGGTCATACAAGAGAGGGAAGTCTTCCGTTATCTACAACAAAAAATATATATTATTAGACACAAAATTCATTTATTACAATAGACAGTGTTCAAATAATTCCTATTTATATGGTAATAAAATATAATATGTAAATAGAGCTTTCTCTTGTGAGTTACAAGGAATGGTCTTTTAGAACAATGGTGTCAGGTCACCTGTACAGTTATGGGCCCTGGTTTGGACACTGTGGCTTAAGATGGAGCAGTAATGTCTTTGTAAGTCACTATGAGATAAATATGTGGGGCTTAGTGACATATTTGTGACATTAAGACCTGTCCCATCCACTTTTTAACTTCTTTGATAGACAGGGGAGGGACTTCAGACAGTGATTTGCATTATGCTGCTGTCTCTTAGGTAGAAATTAAATATCAGAACTATGAATTATTTGTGTAAATATATTATGAAAATGCTAAATTGTATCAGAAATATATCTTGTATAAAGTATACACCTTGTGAAAAAAAACCCCTAATCATTTGGGGCTGGATTCACACCAAAGAAGCAGTCGCTCCTTAGGTGCATACCTGTATTAAAGGACCTACTGCGCATGTGTAGGAGGTCCTCTACTCAATCTACATACCAGTTCGGTACATAGATTGCCTCCGGGCAATTTAGATTACCCGGGGAGGGCGGGGTGGGGTAGGCGGGTAGCGGCAGTGGCCGTGCGGACATTGCACAGATAGTTAAGGTAGCCTGTAAGTGCTATAAGGTACCTAAAAAGGGGGGCGGGAGGGGAGCAAGATGAGTGAGATAGGTGCGTGTCTGTCCACACCTATCTCACACCGGAACTGTGAATCCGGTTCTGAACCAATAGCTGAATCGTGTAGAAGTCATTGGGGAAAAACATTACGTATTTTTGTTCTGTTCTTGACGATTTTTCCCTAACAAATATTAGATTCAAAAGAATTCAACTCTTTTGCCAGCCGGTTCTCTGAAAGTCACGGAGAAGTCATATTACCATTATGTCCGAGGAAGTGATCTCCTCGGGAAGTGCTTTAGGAATGTTGGAAACTTTGCCACCTATAGAAGAAAAACATTTGTAAAATTTAAGGAAGACTGGCCAGAGGATGGAGGTGGACGGAGAAACGATGGCACACACTCAGGGAATACCATCGCTGTGATCACATACTTTGGAGCTGATGTGCGACTGGTATACATGTCAATCAGAGAGTGTGGTTGGGGTGATCGCGAAGAGAAGGAATGTTTCAGAAGGGTGTGGTTCACAACTGCGATGACGACAGATCACTTTGTGGCAATGAAGCAATGACCGCTCTCAGTTTTTGGCAATTTGCAGCGAGAAACCATCATTTCCGCAACTGCAGTGTCTCCAAAGAGTCCAACAGCGACAAGTGATTAATCTTCAACCTAACCCGAACATCTCCATCCCACAACCTAACCTTCAGCCCTCCCCTAACCCTAACCATTCTCAAGCTGCTGCCTAACCGCCCCCGTCCCACAGCCTAACCTTAACCCTCCCATCTCTTCTGCCTAAATCTAGCCAGAACGGGTACCTTGTCTAAATAATAGCATTCAACACTGTGCCTGCTCCATCACGAAATATTCTCTTATAAACATGTTGGCTGCATTGGTGTTGAAAATGCAATGGCGGCAGGGGTAACTACAGTCTGATGGATGCTATATGCTGATGGATGCTATATGCTGATGGATGCTATATGCTGATGGATGCTATATACTGATGGATGCTATATACTGACGAAGTTCCATAAAATACATGTTAGAAGGGGCATTTAGAAACCAGGCACCAACTTCTAGAGTGCGCAGTGTTTAAAACATATGGATATGTGAATAAACAGAAAACATGCATCTGATGAAACAGACCATGGGAAAGGAATGCGGCTCATGACATTAAATTACATTACACAACATTACAATTACAATTATTTAGTATAAAATTATATTACATTACATTCAGGCAGATGACTTTAAAGTAAAAGGAAAAAAAAAAAAGTAAGACTTGGGTCAAAATAATCATGTGAGCAGAGGCCTCTCAGCCTGGTCAACTCAAATAGGGTAATATGTATGAAGAGGGTACATTTCTTTCTTTGAACGCAGGGAGGGTCTGCTGTGAAAGTGTGTCCGTTCTTACCGGGATCTAGCGCATGACAGCAATGTGCATGTATGCACAGGGTAATTACGCATTTAGGGCCTGATCCAGACCTACGTCGCCCACCGTCACTTCGGATGCGTAAGATCGGCTGTTTAGCCAATCTGCGCATGCGCCGGGCAGATGTTGCCTGGTGTAACTAGGGAAACCCT
This sequence comes from Limnodynastes dumerilii, assembly GCA_011038615.1. Taxonomy (NCBI): domain Eukaryota; kingdom Metazoa; phylum Chordata; class Amphibia; order Anura; family Limnodynastidae; genus Limnodynastes; species Limnodynastes dumerilii. The sequence goes on from WWET01004884.1 coordinate 10,218, forward strand.
TTAGACAGGATCGGGCGTCCGTAACTACAGTGGGGCGTAGAGAGGGGGGTGGCGTTCCTCTCCGTAACTACGCTGCAGTTAGGGAAGGTAGGCAGGGGAGGCAGGGAAATGAGGAAGAGAGGGCTGGGTTAGGTTGTTACGCTGCAGTGCCTGACATAGTTACACTCTGTTACACCGGCTGAAGTTAGGGTAGCCTTCAGCCGACATAACAGTGTGTAATTACGCCGGGCACAGGGGGAGTGTCCGGAGGAGTGCATGCCGATACGCTGCTTGTTAGTACGCACAGCGCATCGGCGTAGGTCTGGATCAGGCCCTTAATGTATAACTACCCTGCCATGCGCAATTCTGTATCCGGTCCTCACTGTGGAAATTATTATTAATTATATGATATTACAGTGTATTCTGATGGCCATGTTAATGAATTAAATAAACACACACTGCTTACCTGTACACAGTGTTTCTGGTTGTGTAGTTGTGAACTGTGTCTTAACATCTGGTTTTGGTACAGATAATTCCGCTGTAAAAAAAAAAAGTGTTAATGCTATGTGCTATCTATCTATCTATCTATCTCATATCTATCTATCTATCTATCTATCTATCTATCTATCTATCTAATATCTATCTATCTCATATCTCTCTCTCTCTCTCTCTCTCATATCTCTCTCTCATATCTCTCTCTCTCATATCTATCTCTATCTCTCTCATATCTCTCTCTCTCTCTCTCTCTCTCTCATATCTCTCTCTCTATCACGGTCAGTTAATCGTAGATTGTTTTATGTATTAATACTTAGCTACACAATATGATAACTGGGCTAATCAGCTGATTATTGATCTGATTATAACGCAGCGTTTGTGGCAAGGACCAATATTTCAAACATTCAAAAAAAATGCGTCAACTGAACGTTCCGGCTGCTGTAGGGCCTCTTGGTGCTGTGCGGCGGGGAGATAGCCCTGACTATAGAGCAGCATTGTGAGGCCACTTATATGCTATATTAGCAGCTCATGACATAACACTCCAAAAGCTAATATAGTGTTTGGTTGCTTGCCGTGAGTGCAGATTAAGATCTGTAAATGTTTTTTTTTTTATATGTATCTCTCAAAATTTAAGATAAGTTATAATACAATATCCTACATTTTACCATAGAGACATCTCCCCCCGCCTCCATTGCAGACGGAACATGAGCTCAAGGCACCGCAAATCTCTAGCAGTCTGCCGGCTCAGGTGATTAGTAATCAGTGCGTCTGGAGCCGACAGACTGTCAGAGATTTAACAGCTGCCGGATCCTGCGACCTGATTGCAGAGCTTCATGCGTGTGACGTCACAGGCATGAATAGAAGAGCCGTGGCGGAGTGCAGAACAAAACAGGTCAGTGTTCTGTCTACACTCTGCACACTCCATAATATAATAAATGTGATGATGAGGGGAGGAAAAGATGATGAAGGGGTTGATGAAATAATAAAGAGAATGGTGAGGGGGAGGTTATGAGAATGGGGAGATGATAAATGGAGATTGGGAGATGATGAAGAGGAGGGGAAAAAGAAGAAGTGAATAGAGAAATGATAAAGATTATGATGAGGGGGAGGTGATGATAAGAATAGGAAGATGATGAATGGGGAAGGGGGGGGTGATTAGGAGAATGGGGAGCTAGAGCTGACAGAGGGATGGGGGGGAGGGGATTATGAGAATGGAGAGACGATGTATTGAGAGGGGGAGATGAAGTGAATGGGCTGATGAAGAGGGGAGGGGGAGTTGATGAGGAGACAAGGGGGAGATGAAGGGGATAGAGAAACAACAAAGGGGAGATGATGGAGAGGAGGGGGAAGGTGATGAAGCGGATAGAGAAATGAAAAAGGGGAGATGATGGAGAGGAGAGGGGAGACGATGAAGCGGATAGAGAAATGACATAGAGCAGATGATGGAGAGGAGGGGGGAGATGATGAAGCGGATAGAGAAATGACAAAGAGCAGATGATGGAGAGGAGGGGGGAGATGATGAAGCGGATAGAGAAATGACAAAGAGCAGATGATGGAGAGGAGGGGGGAGATGATGAAGCGGATAGAGAAATGACAAAGAGCAGATGATGGAGAGGAGGGGGGAGATGATGAAGCGGATAGAGAAATGACAAAGAGCAGATGATGGAGAGGAGGGGGGAGATGATGAAGCGGATATGGGCGCCGCAACATACCCTTGCTCCGGGCACCATGGCAGCTCACTACACTGCTGTGAACCCGGGATATTGCCGTGTCAGCAGAGGATCCCAGGGTCACAGACCTTGTTCACACTGCAGGGCAGACCCGGGATATTCCGGGACCCGGGTCTGCCCCGTCGTCATCACTCTACACCAATCAAGTAGATTATGTGCTACCAGGGTTGAAAAATCCGTGTAGCACCTTTCACACTGTACCTCTACCTGGGTCGGACCTGGGAATAACCCTTCTTTTCACCCGGGTCATTAGACCCGGGTAAAGGCACCCGGACACTCTTTGACACTCAGCCCTTACCCGAGTTTTTGCTGCTTGCCCCGGCAAAAACCCAGGTTTTTAGGGTGATGTGAAAGGGGTATAACTTGACTCCCCTGCAATCAACATGGTTTAGCTCAGGAGTAACTCATTTCAAGCACTTACTTAAGTCTGGATCCAGCCCAATGTGTCCAGGAGCACTGACCAATAAAATCATTATTCATTGGCTGAAACCACTCAATTAGAGCTTGTAATTATTTTATTTCATATTTTTTGCATTCAGGGAAAATATTTTACTTTTTATTTATAGCAAATGAACACTGAACAGCTTTGTTTTACATTTCATGGTTTTTCTGAGCTACAGTTTAATTCTCTTTTTTTTGATGCTGCCAAATATGAATAAGCTCTTTGGGATCTACATATGAGCATAGACACATAAATCAGTTTTTATTAGTAGAGCCATTCCTTTATAAGGATATAGTATAGCAAGTCTAGCGCTCAGAGGCGTATCTACCCCTGGCAAGCATGGCACCCGCAAGGGATGCCAGCCAAAGGGGGACACCCCCCCGGTGATGCCACTTGCGCTAAGAAATAGTGTTGCCTAGTGCAACGCTGGTCTGGAGCCAGACTGGGGCTGGATGCTTTTAAAACGAGGGCTGGCTGGATGCTAGATCTCTGTGACAGCGGGACTTCATGTCCCTCACAAGTCTCGGCCGCCACGGGACTTCAATTCTAGCCACAGTCCCGCTAAGGTAACAAAACCTGGGTGATGGGTCTGGAGCCTGGAGGCACATGATGGGAGCGCTGGACCTATAGGTACACCCCTGCTAGCGCTTGCCATTTTCTTCTGCTATTCTAGATACATAAATATCTCACATGTTTGTATCTGCACCTTCACCTCCCTCTTCAGGTCATTGAACATTCCAGGTATCTCCACCCGGCAGCAGTACGTTCCTTCATCTTCCTCGGTCACCCCAGTGATGGTCAGGGACACGTCCCCCTGTGTTATGTTCCCCAGTAACTGGTATCTGTCTGATTTCCTCCAGGTCACTCTGCTGCCATCTGTTTGTAGGATCACATTACTGCACCCTGATAATCCACAGCTGCCTCGTCCCCAGCACACATGGTAATTGTATGTATGGACAGTGTATGTACAGGGCAAGATCAATGCATCATTCTCCAATCCTGTTACAGATACAGCGGATACTGACAGAGCTGCAGAGAAAATGAGAGACAGTAATTGTATAACACACACAACCCTCATATACTATACGTTAATATATTACACAACCCTCATATACTACACAACATTAATACCCCACACAACCCTCATACTACACAATATTAATATACCACACAACCCTCATATACTATACAGCAGGGGGCCGCAATAATAAACAAGTACCACATTAATATACTACACAACCCTCATATATTATACAGCCTAACATATTATACAACCCTCAAATTATTACACAACTCTCATACACTATACAACCTAACATATTACACAACCCTTATATATTATACAACCTAACATATTACACAACTCTCATATACTACTCAACCTAACATATTACACAACTCTCATATACTACACTACCTAACATAATACACAACCCTCATATACTACACAGCCTAACATATTACACAACATTCATATATTATACAACTCTCATATACTATACAACCTAACATATTACACAACCCTCATATACTATACAATCTAACATACTACACAACCCTCATATACTACACAACCTAACATATTACACAACCCTCATATACTATACAGCCTAACATACTACACAACCCTCATATACTATACAACATAACATATTACACAACCCTTATATACTATTCAACCTAACATATTACACAACCCTCATATACTATACAGTCTAACATATTTTACAACCCTCATATACTATACAACCTAATATACTACACAACCTAACACATTGCACAACACACACACTATACAACCTGACACAACACAACTTCAAATATTTCCAAACCCTCGTCACACAATCTAAAACATCTTCACACATGTACACACAGTATAAAACTGGATACTAACTGGAGTTTTTGTAATGATGCAACATCATTACTGTGATTGGTCACAATTCTGTACCCGATCTTTGTACTGTCCACAATGAAAGCGTCTCCGCTGGATCATCCAGTACTTATCAGCACACTCTGAGGAGAGGAGCAGACATTCCGACATCGCAGAGCTCAAAAAATGAGGAGCTCCCAAAATCAAATCCCATGATGCAATGCAGTTTCAGCTGATTCTGCAGCATTGCTGGACAGTACACACTGGGAAGATGTCTGATGAGATGTCGTTTAATCATGTCATCTGCACGATTTTCTGAAGAAAGTCCCCCAGCGTGTATTTGACCCTGGTTTAGACCTTCATTTATTTTAATCATTTATTTACACCAGAGGAATCTCTTGTAGAACAAGATGGCGGTGTTTATGGAGTAAGTTGGACACATTGGGCTGGATCCAGAATTAAGTAAGCGCTTGAAATAAGTTACTCATGGGCTAAACCATGTTGATTGCAGGGGAGTCATATATCATCTGTTGCAAACAGTATTAGAGTTGAGAGGTGATGTTTCCTAGCCCAAGTCTAAATAACAGTGTGATAGTAACGCTGGTCAGTATCTGTGTGCAGTAAGCAATTCAAAGATATATCCCTGCATGCACAGAATACAATTACCTTGTCTCCCCCTGCAGTCAACATGGTTTAGCCCAGGAGTAACTAATTTCAAGTATTTACATAAGTCTGGATCCAGCCCATTGGAACGGATTCAGAGTTTGGGAGTAAGGGTAAATCAGGTGTAAGTGTACAGCTCAGCTATACTATTTTGCAAAGTAAGGGGTGCTATTTAAGCTTAAATCTTTTACATGCAGGGAAAATACATTACATTTGCACACAGAACTCGCATACTGCATAGCTTTATGTTTAATCTATGAAACAGAGTTGAGCTAAGAAATGTCACCTCTCAAATACAATTTTGCCTTCACAATATAAATTTGCCTCCCCTTGCAGTTCAGCATGGTATGGCTCAGGTCTACAAGTGCAACTCTGAATCCGCCCCATTGAGGGATTTCCTTGAATGTTGCAGCCAGACCCTGTCACCATTCTTGCCGACGCTCCTGAAATATCCGAGAGACTCACACATTTCCCAGCAGTGCCCCCAGACTCCCGGGAGATCCCCACGTTATCTACATGACAGCAAACCATAGAGCAACAAAATTAACCTGTCACAAACAAAAATGGGTTTATACTGCTGACACTCACCTGTGAGATAAAGGAGACACACACATATTGTGGTGACAGAGTCCTGCAGGCTCCACATGTTGTTGGATGTATTCTATTAAAGCTCACACCTTAGTGCACATTGCCCTGTATAAAGCACGTCCTCTGCCCCTTTTGAATGTAAGATGGCAGACAGCGGAGGAGTCTTTATATAGAAGACTTTACGTGACATAAAGACGTGACCTAAAGATGTTCATTCTATTACTAATATTAGTGGGCATGAACTTACCATTATGTCACCTCAATGCTATAGTTCTATATTACCATCCTCGTGAGCTGTTTGAGTTTTGACTGTTTTGCAGCTTCCTGTGTGTCTGACCAATGATTTCCTGCAATAACAAAGACAATACAGCAATAGATGACATACATGAAATAACCCTTCCATATGTTTATTAGGAAGATGAATCCATTTTTTAGGCACAAAGTATTAACAAAACTTTATTAAACCTTTACAGAAACATCCTACTTATACCTCTTTTAGATCCCCACTAAAATCCTGGGTTTTGGATGAAACCCGGGTTTTTTGGTGGTGATCTGAAAGGTCCCCTCTGCTTAGACCTGGGTCTAATGACCAGGGAATTGGACCCAGGAAAAAAAGAAGGGTTTTACCTGGGTCTGACCAAGGTAGGGGTGTAATGTGAAAGGTTTTTAACCTAGGTCTCACTTAAGCAAAAATGATTGGAGGGATTTGTGTACTATTGCCATGGCTATCATATACCATACCTCCCAACTGTCCCGATTTCCGCGGGACAGTCCCGATTTCGGTGCACTGTCCCGCTGTCCCGCCCGTTGTCTTGTTTGTCCCGATAAGCAGAGAAAAGGGTTTGGTTTTTTTTTTTTCATTTATTTGCGCTGCAATTAGCCAGTTGTCCAGCAGGTGGCGCTGTGACGCTCTGGCAGAGGAGGCTCCGCACGCAGGAAATCACCTCTGCAGAGTTCCTGAGTGTCACTGTCTTCAGCCAGTATCCAGCATGTCTCCCCTGCTACCACTGCCCTGCTCTGGACTGGTGAGTGGCCTGGGGGCCTCTACTATATGCTTTGCTTGTCCTATCTGCATGGGCTGTGGATAGCTTTGGAAGGATACAGATAGTGAGAGGACCAGGGAGACTAACAGCCATAACAAGGGGGCAGGTGAAGGCTGGCACTGTCAATGGGGGGCAGACATGGAGGTAGGCCCTGGCAATAAGGGACAGAAGGAAGCTGGCACTGGCATTTGGGGGCAGACATGAAGGCAGGCATATGCAATAGGGGCAGACATGCAGGCAGTGGCAGTAAGGGCAGAGGGAGGCTGGCACTGGTATTTGGGGGCAGACATCGAGGCAGGCATTGGAAATTGGGGGCAGATGGAGGCTGGCACTGACAATAGGGGGCAGACATGGAGGCTGGTAGTAGGGGGCAGCTGGAGGCTGGCACTGGCAGTAGGGGGCAGCTGGAAGCTGGCACTGGCAGTAGGGGGCAGCTGGAGGCTGGCACTAGCAGTAGGGGGCAGATATAGAGGCTGGGCATATGAATCCTGGACAAATAATAAGGGACAGACCTATGGATGGCTGAATAAAAGGGGTAGGTACTAGATCTGCTTGTATGGGCGGCGCAAGACACGCCCACTTTCCCAGACACGCCCACAAAAAACACACCCTCTAACAGGCCGCCAAATTTTGTCCCTCTTTTGAATTTTCAAATGTTGGGAGGTATGTGATACTAAACCTTCCAATATTTACAAGTTAAGAGTTGGATGGCTGCATAGTCAAAATATGATGGGAGGCACCACTATGGTGGTGGTGGGGGTCCCGGCAGAGGATTGCCAGGCACTGTCTTCAATCCTTTGTCAGCATCTCCTCTTCTCTGCAGCAGCTCCCTCCCATCTGAGTGACACTGGTGTGGCCCCTAGGCCAGTGATGGCTAACCTGTGACACTCCAGGTGTTGTGAAACTACAATTCCCATCATGCTTTGTCAGGTATTCGCTATGCTTTTGCAGTTAAGGCATGCTGGGACTCGTAGTTTCACAACACCTGGAGTGTCACAGGTTAGCCAACACTGCTCTAGGTCATGTCAGCTCCATTTAGTGTGAGTGTTCCGCGTTGCAGAGGAGATGCAGACAGAGGAGAGGAGTAGAAGAGCTTCAGCAGGGTAAGTTTGCAAATGGGAGGTGGAGGCACACCAAGGGGAGGGCTAAATTCGAGCAACCTCTATCTTGGATGTGTGTTTTAAAGCGTGTCTGGGATAGCAGCTGAAAGGGAGTGGCTGTCTTGGAGACTTGGGGATCTCTGTCAGAGGTGAGCTCTCAATTTAGAAAGATATTTAATATGTGACCCACAGTTGGGACTCTAAATTTTAGAGTTAGGACCATCTAACAGAGAAGCCTTGTAAGTGGCGGGTGGCTTATCACGTATCTGCAGATATCTGTAACTAATTCTCTGACTTTTATTTTAAAGATAGAAGATTATGGTTAGTCGCTGGATAATGGCTAGAGTGCCAGGCCGATAGGTAAACAGAGGGTGTGCTCCATAGTGTAAAAAACCTTTTTATTAAAATATAAATAAAACTGGTTCAGCGTACCATTAGAGTCTCTCATTTGATCAATGAATCATACACGTGGGGAATCCTGGGCACTGGAGATCCACAGTCTTAGTAATTCACGTGCAGACGAGCCAAAGCAATCTACCAAAGAAAAAGATACGTAGATTACGTTAAAAAATTACTACGCATGCGCAGTAGTAAAAATCGCTAAACACCAGACATATATGTTATATGTCCGGTACTCTGAATACGGGTCATTGGCCCGGATCCAGAACTACGGCCGTCTTCCACAGACGGATGTAATTTGCTCAAAGATAGCTACTGCGCATGCGTAGTAGTCCAACAACGGAGAGGGAGAATCCCATGTTGGTGAGTGAGCAGTGAGGGAATTCAATCAAGATGGCTGAATAAAGTGACAAAGGCAGTTATTGAGATCTGTGATCCACAACAGACAGATAAGTGTGATACACACAGAGCACACCTCCATATTGTAACAACACACTGTGAGGCCCAAGCTTTCCCTCACTGTCTACATTACACTGCAGCCCCTGCCCCCAGCAATGACCCAGCACAGCAGAGAGGACACGTATCTGAGGATACAGACATTGCTCCATGTGATCAGTGGCCGGGCTACCACCCATTCCAAAGACAGTGCACCATCGCTACCACTGACAGTCATACTAATAGTTATGGTAGATCAGTGTTTAGTTGCTCAGTTTAATGCTGTTTAGTTGTCCAGTGAGAGCGTGTGTGGATGAAGTGCCAGACTTAAGAGAGTGAGACAATTACAATTGTTTATGTTTCTGTATTGTCTTATTTCATTTTATCAGTACTTTCCCATCTGCCTCTACTTACTGATCCCTCCCTGTAATAACTGCCCTCTCCTTACTGATCCCTCCTTGTAATAACTGCCCTCTCCTTACTGATCCCTCCCTGTAATAACTACCCGCTCCTTACTGATCATCCCTGTAATAACTACCCGCTCCTTACTGATCATCCCTGTAACTGCCCTCTCCTTACTGATCCCTCCCTGTAATAACTGCCCTCTCCTTACTGATCCCTCCCTGTAATAACTGCCCTCTCCTTACTGATCATCCCTGTAATAACTGCCCTCTCCTTACTGATCATCCCTGTAATAACTGCCCTCTCCTTACTGATCATCCCTGTAATAACTGCCCTCTCCTTACTGATCATCCCTGTAATAACTGCCCTCTCCTTACTGATCATCCCTGTAATAACTGCCCTCTCCTTACTGATCATCCCTGTAATAACTGCCCTCTCCTTACTGATCATCCCTGTAATAACTGCCCTCTCCTTACTGATCATCCCTGTAATAACTGCCCTCTCCTTACTGATCATCCCTGTAATAACTGCCCTCTCCTTACTGATCATCCCTGTAATAACTGCCCTCTCCTTACTGATCATCCCTGTAATAACTGCCCTCTCCTTACTGATCATCCCTGTAATAACTGCCCTCTCCTTACTGATCATCCCTGTAATAACTGCCCTCTCCTTACTGATCATCCCTGTAATAACTGCCCTCTCCTTACTGATCATCCCTGTAATAACTGCCCTCTCCTTACTGATCATCCCTGTAATAACTGCCCTCTCCTTACTGATCATCCCTGTAATAACTGCCCTCTCCTTACTGATCATCCCTGTAATAACTGCCCTCTCCTTACTGATCATCCCTGTAATAACTGCCCTCTCCTTACTGATCATCCCTGTAATAACTGCCCTCTCCTTACTGATCATCCCTGTAATAACTGCCCTCTCCTTACTGATCATCCCTGTAATAACTGCCCTCTCCTTACTGATCATCCCTGTAATAACTGCCCTCTCCTTACTGATCATCCCTGTAATAACTGCCCTCTCCTTACTGATCATCCCTGTAATAACTGCCCTCTCCTTACTGATCATCCCTGTAATAACTGCCCTCTCCTTACTGATCATCCCTGTAATAACTGCCCTCTCCTTACTGATCATCCCTGTAATAACTGCCCTCTCCTTACTGATCATCCCTGTAATAACTGCCCTCTCCTTACTGATCATCCCTGTAATAACTGCCCTCTCCTTACTGATCATCCCTGTAATAACTGCCCCCTCCTTACTGATCATCTCTGTAATAACTGCCCTCTCCTTACTGCTCCATCCCTGTAATAACTGCTCTCTCTTTACTAATCATCTCTGTAATAACTGCCCCCTCCTTACTGATCATCTCTGTAATAACTGCCCTCTCCTTACTGATCATCCCTGTAATAACTGCTCTCTCTTTACTAATCATCCCTGTAATAACTGCCCTCTCCTTACTGATCATCCCTGTAATAACTGCCCTCTCCTTACTGATCATCCCTGTAATAACTGTCCGCTCCTTACTGATCATCCCTGTAATAACTGCCCTCTCCTTACTGATTATCCCTGTAATAACTGCCCCCTCCTTACTGATTATCCCTGTAATAACTGCCCCCTCCTTACTGATCATCCCTGTAATAACTTTCTACTCCCTTCTGATTCAACCTATTAATAAAGTGTTCCAATATTGATTCCCTCCATGTGTATATTTGGGTTTATTTAACTTAAATGTGTGGTTGGGAAATATAAGGTCTCCCTGGTAGAACAGATAACCTTCCACAGTTTGCCTACCAAAGTGAAGACTCGGGTGGAGGCGCTGTGACCAAGAAGAGAGTAAATACTTTATTTGCACTGATAATACCACCTCTTAACAAGTGTAAAAGTAAAGGGGCATTACACTCAATTCTGATCCCATTTATACGTTATACTTAAACTTTATATTGATTTTTCTGACAAGGGCTGTGAATGCATAGGATGGGCTTTTACACCACATAAAACGGGAAAAATGTTAAAAGAGGATCCCAAAAAAGTGGTGCCTAAAAAACCCCCGGGTAAATTTAGATTAATTCAACATTTATCTTACCCGGAGAGTAGTTCAGTGAATGACGCGATCGACCTGTCCCAATGCAATGTTGTTTACTAATCGTTCGAAGAGGCGTTGGAGATGGTTCGGGACATGCGGAAGGGAGGAGCTTTTGGCAAAGCTGGATATTGAATCCGCTTTTCGCCTCCTGCCCCTGCACCCTGAATCTTTCAGATTCATGGGCTTTAGATTGCCCCAGGGTTTTTTCATAGATTGTTGCCTGCCCATGAGCTGTGCCATTTCCTGCGGCTATTTAGAAAAATTCAGCACCTTCCTGCACTGGTGTGTACAGACTGGGGGAAAGCACAACTTCATAGAACGTTACCTTGACGATTGCCTGTTCATCGGTCCGACATCTTCGGCTGAATGCGCTGAGGCCCTGTTTCGTCACTGTTTCGTCATTTCGGTGTGCCAGTCGCTGAAGAAAAGAAGGAAGGACCGACAACTTGCCTGGCCTTTTTGGTTATCGAAATGGATACTATCGCAGGGTCATGCAGATTTCCTCAGGATAAGGTCAGCCGCATGCTCGGGGTCCTGACGGATCTGCAGATCAAAAAGGTGCAGTCTCTCCTCGGGCTTTTAAGCTTTAGGAAGATCTATAAGACTTATAGAAACCACCTGGCTGGCGCACACTGTTAAAAAACTTTAAAATATGTAATATATAACGAAATCTAATAAAACCACTGATAGACAATTAAACATAAAATAATGAGCGGCTCTGCCAAGAGAAAAATAATGATAAATATCTGAAATGCTCAACAGTGTGAGTGGGGTCTCACAAAATTAAGAGTTATAAAATCTCACCAAACATAAAAATTAATAAAAGTCTCAAAGTGCAAGTGCAAAAATATAAGTGCAAAAATATAAGTGCAAAAATATAAGTGCAAAAATATAAGTGCAAAAAAATAGCTGTGCAAATACATAAAAACATTCTAATAAATAGTGCACAACATAATCAAGACACATCTAACGGTGCCAAAAATTTGAACTTAAGTAGTCAATAAAGAATTCCAATGCTTGCACTATATGTGGAATAAACGGATAAGTACAAAATACTGGATCAGACAGTGAAAAAACAGGTAGATTTGGCTTGAATAAATTAAACATGGACGTCAATGTTCGCTCACTGTTAACAGCAGGAGTTCAGGTACAGATGCGTCTCTTGTTGAAGTCCTTGCCGATGCTCTTTAGGACCCTGAAGCTGCTATTTTCCAGTCTCTGTCAGAAAAGGGTCTCCGGATGAAAGAAGTGTTCTTTAAATATATAAATCTTTCTGATGACTTTTTTTCTTTCGGGCTTAAAGATCTCTGGCACAGAAGGACCTCTTCGAAAAGTGAATACTTAATATTATATGCTGACACCAACGTAGAGCCAATGCACGGGCACCGCCGTGAAGTTTTGAAAAACACAAAGTTCAAAAAGAATTGGTAAATATACAAATGTATTAATTACATATATATAAAAAAAACAATAAAATCGGAACACAAATGAATAATCAATAAAATAAATACATAAATAATTCCCCCGAGGGGGAAGTTCCGTACCGAGACTACCGGAGATAAAAAAGATGGAAACCCGGGATTTTTAAGAAACCTCTACGGCAGCTGTTCTGGAACTAACACAGCACTAGTATCACACAGAAACAGAAGCAGAACAGCTGCTTCCTTTATTTGTTGTCTTTGGTACATAGTGGTGTGTACCTTTACCACTAAGGTAGGCTGCTCTACACTGCGCACCTGTGTATATTTGTACTGCCAATTCCTTTTTTCACTCTGGGCTTTTAAACTTTGCATGCAAAGTGATCCCTATGGGGAGAGTGTTCTGCCAGCGTCTAGAACGAGCGACTGCCGGTGTTCGCTTGTCCCATCATTTCGTCACGTTATCCAGGGCGATTCGTGATGACATGGCGGTATGGTCCTCTTTTCTCAGCGATTTTAATGGTATTTGGCAAACACCTGTGGCCTCAAATCAGGAAATCCAGCTTTACACTGATGCATTTGGTTCCGTTGGGTTCGGGGCCTATTACCAAGGTCAATGGTGCACTGAAGGTTGGCCCTCATCGTGGGTTTTAAGTGGGCTCACTGCCAACTTGCTGGTGCTGGAGTTATTCCCCATTATTGTCGCAGTTGAGTTGAGGGTGTCAGAGCTGCAGAACTGGAACATTTTGTTCTGTTGCAACAATTTGGGGGTGGTCCAGGCCATCAATAGGCAGCGGGCTTCATCCCCTCTAGCTATTAATTTGCCCCGCTTTCTAGTTCTTCGATGTTTACAGCTAAACATTACATTTAGGGCTAGGCATGTCCCGATAGATAATAAGGGCTGGATCCAGACTTAGTTAAGTGCTTGAACTCAGTTACTCCTGGGCTAAACCATGTTGATTGCAGGGGAAGTCCAGGTCATTGTATTCTTTGCATGCAGGGATATATCTTTGAATTGCTTACTGCACACAGATACTGACCAGCTTTACTATCACACTGTTATTTAGACTTGGGCTGGGAAACATCACCTCTCACCTCTAATACTGTTTGCAACATATGAAATATGATTCCCCTGCAATCAGCATGGTTTATCCCAGGAGTGAATATGTTCAAGCACTTACTTAAGTCTGGATCCAGCCCAAAGTGACATTCAGGTTAGTGATTAGTAATTATTATTAACTGTAATCATATAGCTTAGAAACACAAGGTTGTGTGTGTGTGTATTACAATACCCGACAATTCCTGTAACTGATAATGAATTGTGTCTGGCTGTGTACTTATGGTATTGATACCCTCCAACTGTACCGATTTAGCCGGTACAGTACCGTTTTTTAACGGTCTGTACCGGCAGAAGAGGCTGTACCGATTTGTACCGATAATGGTACAGTCAGTGGTCAGCCAAAAAACTCCCCCATACTTACCCTGGCGCAAGAGAGGCCGCAGAGGATCCTGGCGTCTGGCACTTTCTTTCTGTTTAGACTGCAGCGCAGCCGCTGCTGCGCTGCGGTCTAAACAGAAAGAAAATGTCAGGCGCTAGGATCCTCTGCGGTCAGGTCTGCCTGTGCACTGGCGCTGACGGGGTGACGTCAGCTTCAGTGTGAGGAGCCTTCAAGAGCACGCGGCAGGTGAGTATTCTCTACAATAAAGATTTTTTTTTCTTTCTTAATTGTTTTTTTTTTTTCAGAATTAGGAGGCAGGAGAGACAGTGGACGAGCCACACCCCCTTCATGGATACGCCCCCCCAGGTGTACCGATTTCTAAGAAAAAAATGTTGAAGGGTATGGGTTTTTACAAAATCTTGTATGACATTTGTAAACAATCAGCAGCTGATACAACATCCCACAGCAGCCACCATTCCCTCTGAAGTAAAGACACTGACAACTTTAATAGGATTTAAAAAGGGGACGTAGGTTTATTAATTGAAATTGATAAAATTGTGATAGACTATAAAATTTAGGGTTCAGCAGGTGGCAAAGAGCAGGTGTGTGTCACCTCAGGAACTTAACCATAAATCATTGAAAAAATGTATTGTATGGTTTGATCCATAGCTCCCACAGGCAAGCACAGAACTATATAAGAGAATAAGAGACAGACATGTGCTTATAGGGTCACTCATTTCCATTGAGGCCTCATCTCATTGTTAATACAAATGTGATTTCTCTTTGCAGATCCTGGAGACTTTGGTGCAAAAAACGGACAAATGTTCGGATTCTGAAGAAAAACTCAATGCCTTGAGACTGGACCTTGCTGAGAAGGAGGAAAAGATCATTGTAAGCATCACATAAACTTTCAATGACGTAAAAATGTTCCATACGTTATATCATGATCTATATTAGATGCCATCTTGTTATTTGCTGTCGTGTCTGCAGTTCTTAGGTCTGTGTAGACAGATGTCACACGGTGGCTCCTCCAATCAGCTTGTAGACAACGGCTGATGGGGTCACAACAGAGAGACACTGTCGTTTGTTTGGGTGAAATATTGTAGCTGGATATATGTATAATTTGTGTCACTTTATTGCAGGAACTGCAGAAGAGAAATGCCGAGCTCATGGACAAAAATAAGATGTTACTTAGTAAAACTGAGCTGGTGAAAGGAGAGGACCCCCCGGGGCTTAAGGTACAACAACACAGCCAGCTACATCATCATGTGTTATACACAGTTATATGTCATTTCTTATACAGAGGTCTATACAGGAAAGATAAAGCAGACGAGTATTCCAGCTCTGTCCCTGCTTTCTGCCAAAACCCTAATCTAGCTCTTCTCCTCTTGTGCCCCAATGACATGACCAGGAGTTGGTGATTCTGTTGCTAGGTATAGGACTGATTGCATGAAGCAGAGGGGGGAAGGGAAGGGGAAGTCTGGATATGGTCCTTTGTTATTAATTAAATAGACCCCATTATGCTAAGTGTTTAATTCCTAAATCTACCACAAGAGGGTGCTCTGTGAGTAATATCTACTAGATACATCTTACTGGGGTAGGGGGAGAATGGCTTGTCAGTCTCCTTACAGACACTTCTTATGGTAAGAGGTGAAACAGAAGTGAAATCTATGATATACGTCTACATATATACATTAACATTTTTTTACAATTAGGCTTTTTATTTTTATTATTATTCTTATTACTACTATTGCTATTAATGATTAATTATTATTATTTTTAAGATTGCTATTATTATTATTATTACTGTTATTATTAATATTACTACTATTATTATTATTTATATTATTATTGTTATTATTATTGTGTCTGGAACACTACTGTTACTTCTTTGCATGGAGCAGCTGCTCTTCTCCCCGGCTCTTCTTCCATGCCTCATACCGCCTGTCTGGCAGGGTTTATACATGCGGATCTGAAAGGTTGGTCCCATCTACGGATGTTCTTCCATACAGATCCCTGCTCTGTACGGAAGGACTTAAGACATGTAACATCCGAGGCACATATGTGCCAGTGTTACGTGTAAAGGGGACTTACACTACAGACTTGCGTCATTCTGAATCAGGGCCATAATCTGTAATGAGAGGCTTTAGAAGCGATAATTTACATACAAGTCAGGGGAACCTCTTTCATTTCCATATATGCCTAAATGTCATCCAACGGTTCTATGCTGTATTTATGGCTAATAAAATTGTGGGGGTTTTTGCCCTCCAGAGGATGGAGAGATGGAGAAAAGTGCGAAATTTGTGATGAAGAAATATCAAAAACTATTTTCGAAACTGGTGAAACGACTGAAGAAGAAGGATCAAGAAATTGAGGAGCTGAAGAGAAAGTTGGAGTTAATGGATGTTGAACAATGTTGAATTCCCCCATCTCATCACCCGGGGGATGGGGAAAGGATATTGGCACACGTTCGATGAGGAAGTGCGCTGTACAGAGCAGCGCCATCACTCCTCACAGACACCTGACTGCAGTGAAGATATCATATTTGCAGACGGAGCCAGCATAACGCCCTTCACTGCTGTGTGTCTGTTCCTGCTGCCTGACCCTGTCACTGGGCCTGATCCAGAGCAACGACCGCAAGCGAGCGTACGCTCATCGTAAGCGAAAATTCGGGAAAAAATTCGCAACGCGCATGCCCAGTATGACAGCTTCCGGTCGCCTGGGCGTCATGAGCGAATAGCGGTCGTATTGTGAGCGAATTTTTCGCTCGAGGGGCGTGCGTTCAGTACGATGGTCGGCTGGGCGCCCGTTTTACTACAGGGAGGCGGGGATAGCCATTTAAATTGTACAGTATGGGCGTGCTAAGCCCGTACGCTCAGCGTATTTTGTGCGAAATTTCGTACGGCCGACGGTCGTACCCAGTGTAGGGTATAGGCGTCGTAAGCAGGTACTTTACTATGGGAGTGTTAGGGGCGTGTATGTTTATTCGCACGGTAGAACATACGCATTCGCCCGTCGTGCGAATTTTCGTAGCGCTGGATCAGGCCCCCTGTCACTGTCACACCTGCTGCAGCCATTCACCCTGTGTGTACCTGCCCCACTGTTACCCTGCTCAATAAACCAATAACCTCCATAAAGCGTAACACTGCCTGGACCAACATCTGTATCCAACACCGCCGACACCTTACAGACAGCAAAAGGTTCTGCCTATACCCCGTACAGAATTAGGGGAGTGGCCAGCCTGTAGGGGGGTGTGTCCGAGGCACCTCTTGTTGTGTGATGACGCGGCCAGAAGCAGTTCATTCGGTGCCTGCAGTCTGTTATTGCCAGGCTCTAACCAGCGCCCTCTGACCTATTTGGCGAACGGAGCTCACACACTCTGCTGGAATCAGGGCCGTCTGTATTGTAAGCCCAGGGCAAAGCAATGCACAGGGGCCCATCCAACCCTCTCATGGAAACATGTAACCGAAATGTTATAAGCTTCGAAACACACAAACATTATAACATATAAATAAATGGTAATTCATCACACCGTGTCTGTTCCATGGTTCCATGGAAGAGGTGCAGCCAAGGGTACTTCCTCATCTTTGCAGCCCCCACTACGTAACTTTTGTAATTGCCTTTATCCTTCCACCGTCTGCAATATCCCTCCGCCGCTGCTATCTCCGGACCTGGAACAGGTGAGTAAACTATCTGTGCGGGTTAGCGTTAGCAGGGTGAGGGAAGGTTGGGGTCAGGCTGCGGTAGATAGAGGGTTAGGGTCAGGCTGCCAGGAAAGGAGGGTTAGGGTAGTTAGAGGAGGGGAGGGTAAGGGTTAGAATTAGGGAAGGGACTATTTTTTGTTACAATTTAGCAGAACGTCAATGTAAATATGGAAGCAAATATTTTCTGCAAAATAAACAAAACCACTTATACGATCATATGTATATTCTGAGAGACAAATTTTAGGCGACTGTATGGAGTCACACAAGTAGTTTGATGTTCATCGTCCATACCATCTGTGTGGTACATAAGTAGCGTAACCAGCGCCTTCCAGCAGAGGGCTGCAAAGATGAGGAAGTACCCAGCCAAGGGCCAAAGTGACCACTGTGTAACTACAAAAGAGAGGTCCGGCGCTCCAAACAAACATTATTGTCAAGATACCAGGGGTCAGACACAGAGTTACCGGATTCCCTGGCCCTTAGGTTC